>JAQZBX010036086.1:9374-24418 GCA_029593785.1 Cabassous unicinctus
TTGGTGTATATATCTGGAAGGCATTTTCTTAACAGTTATATATCAAATTGAGAAATTTGCAAACACTTAGGTTCAGCAATTCATGTCAAGAATTTACTCAGAGAAATAATGGAAACAGTATACAAAACATCGTAATTGACAGAATAGTTACCCAATGAAGACTTTCACCTAGAAGACCTACCTTAGTATTTACCACTATGCTTTAAGGTAGGTAGTAATTTAATCCTCTTATGACAGTGGAGGACACAGAACTTCTTAGATATTAATTACTTTGCTTAAAGTCATACCATCCTGTAAGTCATAAGTGAGGAGGTATTTGAACTCAAGCCTGCTGCAGAGCATGGATTATACTGCTTGTGGGAGAGGAGAAGCTATCTTTAAAAACTTCTACTCAACCAATTTACCATATTAATGGACATTCTCCATTCCCTCTGCGAAGCACCCATGGGTGTTCACAGCTTACTGTGTGTAAGTGACCAGCTAGCCTCCCTCTATAGAGCCAAACTCTTGTTCTTTACCAGCTGAGTTGTGTTTACCAAGAGTCAGTTGTATTTCTCCCCATACATTTATGCCAGGTACAATCATCCTTGTAATTATGCAATTCAATTAAGTGTTATATAAATAACTGGCTCCATATGAGTGTGAAAATAGTTATTGTTTCTGTGAAAATGAAATTAAATACTTTGAACAGACTTCATGAAGTTGAGCTGCTCAAAAATGTTGCTATTGAATGAAGTGGGGGCAAGACAGTTGTAAAATAGTAGGAAGATTTTGTTAATTCAAAGTTAATCATTTCATAGTCAATGAGTATGTGTTGCCTTTAAATTCTCACACCACTTAAAATACTAATAAGTAGCTAATATTTATGGAGCACTCTTGTCAGCAAAATTATGGTGCTTCAGAGGTGTCTGTGACCTAATCCCCAGAACTTGTGATTATCAGGAGGTTACAAGACAAAGAGGGGTATTAAGGTTGCTAAGAAGTTGGTATTTTTCTTTTGTTTTTTCTTCTTATTTTTACAAACACTCCCCCAACATCCCCCTCTATACTCCCTCACTCCTGGTAACCACTAATCTACTTTCCCTCTCAGTAAATTTGCTATTGCTAGTCATCTCTTAGAATGGATATCATACTTGGCCTTAGGTGTCTTGGTTATTTCACTGAGCATAATGTCTTCAAGTTTTCCATGTTTTTAAGTTCTTCATTTTTTCTTACAGCCAAATAATATTCCACTGGGTTTAAGTACCATGCTTTGTTTATCCATTATTTGTTGACAGGCCCTTGGTTGTACCCCGCTTTTGGCTATTGTGAATAATGCTGCTGCAAACATTGGTGTACAAGTATCTGTTAGCAACTCTTTTTTTCACCTAGAAATGGGACTGCTGGGTCAAGTGGTCATTCTATATTTAACTTTTTGGGAAACCACATTATTGCTTCCCATAGTGGCTGCACCAATTTATATTCCCACTAACAATGCACTAGAGTTCCAATTTCTCTGCATCCTCTAGAACACACGTTATTTTCCAATTTTAATAATAGCCTTCTTTGTGGATAAGAAGTGTTATTTCATTGTGGTTTTAATTTGCTTTTGCCTGAAGAATAATTACTATTGAGCATCTTTTCACGTGTTTATTGGCCATTTGCATTTCTTCTTTGGAGAAATGACTATTCAAGTACTTGTCCATTTTTAAATTGGATTGTTTGTCTTTTTGTTGTTGCAGTGTAAAAATTCTTTCTGTGTTCTAGATATTACACTCTTATCTGATATATGGTTGCAACTATTTTCTCCCATTCTTAGGTGTAGGTTGCCTTTTCACTTTCTTAATAATTTTCTTTGATGCACAAAAGTTTTTAATTTTGATGAAATCAAATTTATCTATTATTTCTTTTCTTGCTTGTGCTTTTTGTGTCATACCTAAGAATCCACTGCTGAATACCAGGTCTAGAAGATTTTCCGTTAGGTTAATTTTCTAAGACTTTTACAGCTTTAGCTCATATTTAGGTCCTCAATCCATTTTTTAAAGGAGTTACTGTGGGTTGAACCTGGGACCTCATACATTGGAGACAGATGCTCAACCACTGAGCTACATCCGCTCCCTCCTCAATCCATTTTAAGTTGATTTTTGTATATGGTATGAGGTAAGGGGTCTAACTTTATTCTTCTGCATGTAGACATCCAGTTTTACCCAACACCTTTTGTTGAAGAGAGTCTTCTTTCCCCACTACATGTACTTAACACCTTTGTCAAAAATCAACTGGCCATAGATATGTGAGCCTGTTTCTGGACTTTCAACTCTTTTCCATTGATTTATTTGCCTAGCTCCATGCCAGTACCACATTGTTGTGATTGGGCTTGGAACAGCTCCCTGGAATAAATAAATGGATGAGCTCAGGGTAGGAAGAGTGAAGTCCCAAAAATATAGGATACAACTTAGCTGAAAACTCCACAGGAATGCTGAGGTTCTTGAAATCAGACAGGGCATCTTTACGGTGATGAAATATTTAAGGAAAAAGTAAGTAGTATTACTTTGGGCCCAAGGAGACCAAAACCAGGAAAATGGAGATTGCCTTCCTTTTTATTATTAATTTTGTGTACTGTTTTAATTATAAGCCTGCCATGGGATTTGTGGCATGTCTTCTCCACCATTATTATGACTATAAATTTCTTGAGGACAGAAGTGATTTATCACACATGCATCCCCACAGTACCTATCACAATACAATGCCTTGCACATAGTTGGCTCTTAATGAGAATTGTTGTGTGGTGTTCTGTTTTTTTTTTAACTTTTTATTGTAGTAAGATATATTCAATGCAGAATTTCCCATTTTAACCACTTTCAAGTATACAATTCAGTAATATTAATTGCATTCACAATATTGCACTACCATCATAATATTCATTACCCCAACTTTTTTATTACCTCAAACAGAAACTCTGTACCCACTAAGCAATAATTCCTTCTTCCCCTCCCCCATCCCAGTCCCTAGTAACCTGTAATCTCTGTATGACATTTGTGTCTTCCAGGTATTTCATATAAGTGAGATCATATAATATTTGTCTCTCTCTCTCTATATATATATACTTGAAGTCATATATATATATATATATATATATATATATATATGGTTCATCCATGTTGTAACATGTATCAGAATTTCATTCCTTTTTACAGCTAAATAATATTCCATTGTGTATATATCCCATTTTTTAATTCATTCATTTGCTGATCGACAGTTGGGTTTCTTCCACCCTTTGGCTATTGTGAATAATGCTATTATGAACACTGTTTTGATTCATCAGATTCTGAATGCCCTACATCATCCAAATGCTCCATGGGGGTTAAGTGGGAATTCAATATCTTATTTTAATAATTACAAAAAATATTTCATAGTCTCTAAAAATATATTATTCTCTAAATTTCTTACCCAGGGTACCCTGGAGTACTTGACCTTTTAATGCACAAATAAGATCTTTATGGCTTGTGGTATTTCTTGTGCCCTTCCTTATCAGTATCCCCCATACATTGGACAAAAGGTTTGAACCTGCCATCTCCAAGGTCAGCTTTGCTCATCAGTGACTAAGAATTAAGCAAGTAAATAAAATTTGGGTTTTCATTTCTCCTTACTTAAAATTTCTTCTTTTGTCCTTAGACTACATTCAAAATCTTTAACATGGCCTATGAAATCCCATATGACCTAGCTTCTCTCTACCTTTCCAGTCTCTTCTTGCCCTTCTGCATTTCTATTTTTGCTCTAACTTTAAAGAAAACCATTCAAATACTCAAGGATGCCACTTTTATTTTAGTTTCTTCCCCATCAGGGTCTTCATACTTCTGGTTCCCTCTTTCTAGATTATTCTCCCTTTCATCCATTTATTAGATTTTATCTTCCCCACTTTAAAATGGAAGTGATCTCTGCCTTATGCATTTCCCAGGCTATTTTTTTTGTAAAGGAGCTTTAGGTTACCTAAATGTCACATAAAAAAATATAGGGGATTCCCATATGCCCGACTCCCTTCTCCTTCTACACTTTTCCACATTAACAACATCTTTCATTAGTGTAGTACATTTGTTACAATTGATGAACACATATTGAAGCATTGCTACTATCTACTATGGATTATAGTTTAAATTATAGTTTACACTCTGGCTTGCCCAATTTTATAGGTTATGACAAAATGTATAATGGCCTGTATCCATCATTACAGTGTCATGCAGGAAAATTCCAATGTCCCAAAAATGCCCCTATATTACATCTATTTTTCCTTCTTCCTCCCTTCATAACCTCTGGTGGCTAATACCTTTATATCAATGATAATATTTTTCCATTGCTAGAATAATAATGTCTATAATAGAATAATAATAAATTTGCTTTAGTCTATTGTTCATTCTTCAATCTTGAGGATTTGGGGATGCTGATGCCCCCTCTGCTTCTAATTGAGAGGGGGTTAGATCCCTTGGGGCAGAATAATGGAACTGTCTTACTTGAAATTGCAGACACTCTCTGTTCCTTGGGATGGGTGTTGTCTATCATCATCTCCTTGTTAGTTGTCCTGAGTGAGTCCAATGAACTAAAGAGTAGGTGTGGCAACTCAGCTGAGATTCAGGCTCCACCAGCACATAAATAGACCAAAGATTTGTCTCTGGGACATATATTTAACAAGTATAGTGTTAATTATAGGTTCAAATAAAAGGGGCAGAATAGCCATGTTAGTGAAACTATAAATGAGTCTAATTCTGTTACACTGGGGAGCATAAATTCCAAAGTAAGGCCTGCTGACAGGGTGCCAAATTTCTGAGCTTGTCTGCTTAGATGTCTCTAGAGCTGTGAGAAGCCCCACTGTTTGAGATACTGTTTACTGTGGCAGTCAATGAGATCCTGCTGAGATGTGCTTAAGCTTAACCTCTGGAATGAGTTCCCGACTCACTTTGAAATCTGTTAGCCATAAAAACTCATTTGTATTTAATATTTCCCCCTTTTGATCAACCTTCCTTTCCAGATGCACTGCTACTTGGCACTTGGTAATAATCTCTTGCTGCCAGGATGGTTCATCCCCAGAAGTCAGGTCTCATACTGAGGGGCAGGTATTGCATTTATATGCTGAGTTTGGCTTAGAGAAAGGCCACATTTGAGCAACAAGGAGCATTTCAGGAGGTAAAGAGAATGTAGTAGGACTCCCAGGATGGGAATTCAATATTCTTTCCGTTATTGTGTGGTTCTCCACCCACCTAGAAAATGCCCCATGAACACTTGAACATATTCATATGCTTTAAAGGCATGCCCCAGGTGCACCCCTCCCCACATATCCCCCATCATTGTCACCTTGCACCAGTAATCCTCCTCTGCCACTCCCAGGCTATTGAGAAGATTAAAAATCAAATAAAGAATGACAGGCTATCTAAAAACACAAAAGTATTTTGTAATTGCAGGACTCTAGTCCTAGAGACTCAAGCTACTGTCTAGGGTGAAGAAGGTTATTTCTGAAGAAGTAATTGTACAGTTGAAACAAAAAAAAAGCCAGCAAGGTGAATTAAGTAGGTGAAAGAGGAAATGGAGCTGGGCAGCACCTGTATAGTGATTCAAAACACAGATGTAGGTCCAAACCATGGCTTTTTTTGGCCACATGACCTTGGATAGTCACACCTTTTCAAAGTTCATTTTCTTCATGTGTAAAGTTAGGTATATGATAGTGTCCTACTTGTTAAAAGTTTTTGTAAATATTATAACCGTAAACATTTAATGCATATTAAATATTATGGGAACTATTATTATGAATTCTGTCTGGGATAGGTTTTATTTAAATCCCAGTAGAATACCCAGTGTGCTAGGGTGCAGTTTGGTACATGCTTCTGAATTTCAGGAGCAAGATCTGAGTGGATGATTTTGATTTGGGAGTTAAAGTGTACAAAGAACTTGAAGTCCTAGGAATGAATAAATTGAACTCCCTTTGTCTCTTTTGGGTGAAAATATTTTTAGCCAGTTCCTAGAGCTGTACATTTTGACTCTGACACTTCCCTCCTGGTATTTACACTTTTACTCATAAATTTAGAAATTGACAAAGTATTGTAAATATCTTTCTAGAATTCCTATTTTAGGACTTTGCACCAAAGAGGGAAAATTTAGTTGCTTCCTCTGCATTAAACCTTAATAGGCTAAAACCTCAGTTGTTGGGGTAGGAGGGAAGGAGGGCGGGGGGTGGTAGGGTATGTCTTTTTAGCTAATACCATGGCATCTTCTTAATCATGCTGATTCTGAATAATTCAGCCTCTATGGAATTTGCAGAGCCAGAATCTATAGCACTGTCTTCCCCAGGGAAAGGTGTGGGGGGGGTGGAGTTTATTATTACTGAGCCTCACAGGAGAGCACTCTGGCAGGTTAATTGTTACAGCAGGACAGGCTGGGAGTTTGCTGGTGATATATAGCGACTAAAGGGAGTGAAGGAGACTAACTATGCCTGTTACAGCACAAATATCTTCATGTGCCTCCGGTTTCGCAGAAAGATATGAGAAATAAATGTTCGCTGTTCATTTTCTGTCTGCACAATACAAATAACCTCTGGTTGAACATGGCGACTGCAGCACAGAGTCTTTAAAAAAAAGAGGAAATTTGTAAATTAACATTATTACAGACATTCCTACCTGAAAGTACTGAAAATCAATTTCAATATATTTTGCATTTTAATGAATTGCCAAAGACATAAATTAGCTGTGTTTGAGGAATGTTTGCCTGGCAATGATATTTTCTTATCCTATCTTGTCTTAACTGATAGCATTTAAAATGACATCAGTATTAATTGAAGGCATGGGAAATGTAACTGCTAGTTAATGAAGCAAATGCATGCTAGTTATGCAGAATTAGAAATTTGCTTTAATGTACTAAGGCTAACATTGTCTCCGTGTTGTATAACCTCCTAATTCCAAAGTAGTAATATTCAATATTTTAAATGGTTGAAAAGCAAAGAAACATTGTTGCCTGAACTATAGCTAAAAGCCCCTATGCTTTAATCCCCCAGTGGAAACAAGATGCAAATACTGTTTTTTTTTATTTCACACGGTAAACAACAAATTTCAACTTCAGAGCCTTTAGGGAGCCTTTGGTGAAGGCAGACTCTCACACTTCTTTTCTATTAAGAAAATAAACAACCTAAGTTTTCCAATCTATCAGCCCTTTGCACTGTTTAAAATTATCTAGCTGAAAGAGGAAGTCAATTTGCTAATGTTATTGAAGTTGTAGCTTCTCCGCCTCATATCTGTCATGCTCAGCACATAGTATATGCTCATTCAAAAATTATTGAATGAATGAACTCAATGGATAATTGTCCTTTTTGATCTCTGTCTCTCTGAACAACAAAGAAATCACATTTCCCACTCTGTATGTATATGTGTTTAACCATGATAAGACATTATAAACCCACGCTCTGTATTAGCATATATGAAATACACATGCAATTTTTTCCTTATGTCTTTTGCAAGGATATAATCCATTTCTAACTTCTTATTGTTTTTACTAATTGCATTTCACTATCCTGTAGGTCATGAGTTGTCTTCCTTTTGTTGTGTGTAAAACCAAACAAAGCAGGCTATCTCTTTCTTGGGAAATATTTTCTCGAAAAGTAGCAAATGACATATCATTTGGCAAATTCAAATTAGGCAGCAACAAAAGAGGCAATTTATATCCATGCACTACAGAGTGTTTTAAGTCTAGAGGTCACTGAGATGTCCTCTACTTTAGCAATCTATAAATGAATTAGAAAAACTTTCCTTATGAAATCATTTGGCCCAGAAAGACTTGCTGTCCATAACGGAATTCTCAGGAAGTTTTTTTCCCCTGTTTTTTTGGTATCTTCTCACTAGTGTGCCAAATTAAAAAAAAAAAATTTAACTGAAGAATTCATAATTAATTAACCTTACACACCAATTGAGAAACATATTCTTAATGGATAGAAAATATGCCCATTAGATATTAGTCATGTAAAAATGGGAAGGTTTGATAAAGTGTGTCATCTGCTGAATAAACTGGACTGCAAAGGTAAGTCACAAGGGACTACACAGCTTAGTCTTTGTACCTGGGAATGGAATGAGAAACAATTTTGATGCCTTATCGTCATGGTGCAATTTATAAGTGTTCTTCTTCTATCGGGCCTTTTAAAGTCAATTATCAGGAAAAGCACTTTCCTAACCAGAAAAAAATATTTTTTTCTGTTTCTGCAAGTCTCCCTGGTGCCCCTCACTACCTTCAGCCTTATCTTCCACCCCAGAATAGAGAGGTCTGGAAGAAAGAGCCATCTCCCAGGGTATCTTCCCTGCTTTTTGTTGAATGAAATGTTGAATAGCTAATTGATAAGGCCTTAAAATTAGAGCCATTTAGAAGGTGGATGTCAAAAAAAAAAAAGACTATTTATTTCAGAGGATGTATCTGTGTGCTTTGCTGGAGTAGTCTGCCTTTGTCTATTGTCATGCCTCTAGCACTTGAAAAAAGTAGATGTTTCTGGGGTGCTGGATGACTGAACTCCAGTTCAATTCAGTAAATATTGTTTACACCTATTTTGTGGAAATCCTTGCACTTGGGGCTATAGAGGACAAAGCAGTCATCAGGGACGATACTTTCAGTGGGCTAGCCAGAAATGTTCTGGGCTTCAGTTGCAAGACTTCAACTCAAATCCCACCTCTATCATTACTCTTTGTACATTTCCTTGTAATGTATTTATATGTTCTGAGCCTCAGTTTCTTTTTCCATAAAATGTGTACAGTATTACGTGCCCCATCATTCTTGTCGGGTTTCTGAGGGTTAAATGAGGCAGAAACATGCATATCTATGATATATGACAGACGCCAAGCACAGTGATAATGGAGATTTTAATGGTCGTAGTTCCACAAAGAGCGGGGGATGCTAAATTAAACTTCAAAAATCAAGAAAGGTTTTGTTGCAAGGCATGCTACTGGGCTATAATTTCTGCTCTCTGGAGATTTACCTCAGTTTTATGTGAAAACCCATAATGAATCTCAGCTTGTAGAATTAAAAGCATTGCTTTCATTTATTTTTTCTATATGGACAAAATGGCATACAGCATAGAACTAAATCTCTTGCTATTAAAACTAGGGCTCATAGTAACTGTTTTAATTTAACTTATTTATTAATATAATATCTTCCCACACTGGTTGTCTCATACAGCCTTGAAGTGAGTCAAATGTAAATGCCTTACACAACAAAAATTTATAAAAATCATATATAAAACATCGAGTTACTTAATAAACATGATGTTAAGGTGATGAATTCTTCCAGTAAACCAAAAGGGTAAAGAGCCTTTAAAAATTAATTTAATTCCTCCTCATACACTTTTTTATAGAGATGGTGCAATGGTTTGAAGCCAAGCTGGCTTTGAAAACTATAACTAACACCTATTTTTTCTGATCATTTAAAATGCCAGTTGCTGGTGGCAGAGGGATCACTGACCTGTACTGGAAACTCCATTGCATAAAAGGCTTGGGACATTTTTCCTTTTATTGATTTCATTCAATTTAATGCAAGCAATATTTCAAAGGAGGTATCACAAAGGAAATGATGTCTAAATTTCAAACTTATACAACACCTTATGCCTATCTGATGGAAATCAAAATAAAAGAAGCAATACAATGCTTATTTTAAAAATGAAACAAAGAAGGCTTGGGTCCATGTTGCAATTTTAATTTTGTTTAAGAATATTACCGAAGCAGCTGCCTCCCTTTTCTTCCCCCATCTAAATCTCCTTCCTCAAAAAATGCTCTATACATTTCCGTTATAGAATACTTTTATAAACTCGGTTAGGGAAGGGCTGCATAATATATATTACTATATTTAAAAAGTGAAAAAGAAAGAAGAAATGACCTTTTAAAAGATGATAGGTACTTATGTAATCACTGTTTTCTTGGAGTAAAACTCCTCTTATGGCCCTCCCCCTCTTATAATGCTGCTGCTGCTGTTGTTATTGCTGTACTTTTAGTTTAAGAGTTAAAACTATCAGAATTCCCAAAGGAAAGACCTGAAGTTTAGATCTCCAATTCAGCCATGCTTTTAACCCAGGTTTTCTGAAATGGGTGGTGACAAATCTTACTGAAAAAGCAGGACCATAATAGTCAATGGCCAAGAGTCATCTGTTTTGGAACCTCTGGGTGGTGATCGTTTTGCAGGAAGGCTAACAGGAAAATAACCACAGGTTGGAGACTTGTGTCTCCTATAAAATGTCAGAATTGCTAGATTCAAACACACAAAGCCATTTATTGGCAAGTAGCAGAGCTATTTAAAAAGGTTTATATGAACCAAGAAAATATAGTTTAGTAGTATTTATACTTTGAGGTATGACTCCAATTTCTTTCCCTTTGCTTCTTCTTATTGGCATCTGATCAGTAGCAGTTTGAATGACTGGCTCTTATGCTTCCATACTCCCTGTATCCACAATCTTGTCATGGTCTCATTGTGAATGGATTTTCCTTCCCTGATCCTCAGCTTTGAGCTTGGTCAGATGACTTGCTTTGGTTAATGGCTTGTGAACAAAAATGACAGAGCACCAGTTCTGAGCATAGCTCTTAAGAGGTCTGGTGTGCCTGCTTGCATTCTAGACCTCTGACCTCATCATGAGAACAGGTCCCACCTCCCTTGCTGGTCTAAGTTATATACACTCCCTGTGGTGCAGACCTGGAAGCCAAAAACACCACCTGACCTACTGACCCATGAGAATCAAAGATTAATAAGGCTACTGGAAGTTTTTTGGTTGCTTGTTACACAGCAGTACTGTAGCAATAGCTTTCTGATACAAGGACCTTTATTGATCAAAGCCTATTTTGAAATTGTTATTTACAAAATGTTAGACTTAATTTTCAGTATGTTATTGTTTTCAGTTTCAATTTCAAACATGTGTTCTGAGCTGTTTAATGTTCCCAGTTCCTGTTATGTAGATGGAATGATTAGAGGTTTTGTACCAATTTTCATGGATTGGTAATGGCTGCCTTGAGAAGCAGTATTAAGATCCAAGGGAAAGAGAATTTTGTTTTATTAGCAATGTTATATTGATGCATTTAATATATTTTCAGATAACTACCAGAGTACTAATACAAGGTCTGATTTGTCTCCTAGATCTTCAAATCCAGAACTATCGTTTATCGGTGGTATGGACTAGCCTCATAACCCAGAGACCAAAGGATCAAAACCTCACTGGCTAATTCTTTTTCAAAACTGCAGTGCATGGTGTGTTAGATTGGGAGTTGGGAGGTCTGGGGCCCTCTCTGTGTTATATTACCAATTACTTGTCCTACTTAGGAAAAGCCTCTTAATAACTACTTGAGACACAGATCCCAGATGATTATAAAGTTCTACAATTTTCTGATTCTAGATCTTTCACTTAGCTGTGCCAATTCACAGGAACCCCAGAAAATGAAATTCTGACAATATTGTCATTATTGTAAGTGTGAAAGAAACAGAGGAGGTTTCTACAGAGACTTTTGTGGTGGCTCAAGTATCTCTCAAATAAGATTGATTTAAGAAAGGACATGCACAAAAGAGAAAAAGAGCCATGTAATAAAAGAGACATGATACTAACAAAGCTAAAGCTCAGAATGAGATAAAACTGATAGAAATGCTAAATTAAAAATAAAATGAGTTATAATGAGATGAGAAAAACAATGATATTATTGGCTGGCTGCTTGGAGTAAGACCCAGACAACTGAGCCACATTGGCTTCCCTAAGTAGTTTTTTTGTTTTTTTGTTTGTCTTGTTGTTTGTTTTTGCTTTCTTTCAGAAGGCACTGGAAAACAAACCTAGGACCTCCCACATGGGAGGTGGGCGCCTCACCACTTGAGCCACATCTGCTTCCCTGGGTTGATTTTTTTTTCTCTTTCTTTGTTTCTTTTTTCTTTTTCTTCCTTTTTTACCTTAGTTTGTTTATTTCCTTTTTTTAATTTCATTTTTCCCTCTTCCATTGCTTTTCTTACATTCCACCTTCTCTTGTTTGGCCTTCAATGTTTTTTTTTTCTTTTCTCATCTTACTGGTCTTTTATTTTATTCTATTTTTCTTCTTGTTTCATTTTTCTATTCCACCTTTTCTATTCTTATGCCTTTATATTTTTTATGATTTTTCACTCTTATTACTTATTTGTACCCTTGTCACTGTTATAGTTCCTTTACTGTCTTTATTATTATTATTATTACTATTATTCTTTTTCTCTTCTTCTAACTTTCCTTTTCTTTGGTCTTAATATTTTTTCAGAAAAACTTGGACAACTACAAGAATATAGGATAAGTAGAACCATGTATCAAAGAGGAACCTTAACACGAAACAAAACAAAATAAAACCCTAGAGCAGAAAGAGAAGCTAACCATCTGAATAAGCCCATCAAGATAAACCAATGCCTAGATACCAGAAAAAAAATTATAAGCCAACTAAGAAACAGGAAGACATGGCACAGTCTAAAGAAAACACTTAAAAACAGGAGGAGATGCAGAATGTGGAACACCAGTACAATGATGTCCAAACAAATATCATGAATCAACTTAAACTAGTGAAGGAAGAGATTAAGGATATTAAGAAGACACTGGGGGAACATACATAAGAAATCATGAACATACATAAAAAGATAACAGATCTGATGGTGATTATGGCAGTTTGCATTGTTTATGAATTCCAGAAATAGATTTTGGATTATGTTTGTAAACTGCTTTGTACCTGGGCATGATTAAATTATGTTTATGGCTTTGATTGGGCCACATCAGTAAGATGTATAAAACTACACAGCAGAGCAGAAGAGTGAGTTGGAGTTTTGATGCTGAGTTTTTGAGCTGGAGCCTGGGAAGTGAACACACAGAAGAAGAACCCAGAGGAGTTTGGTCATGAGGAAGGAGAGAAGGCCCCAGGAAGAGAGACAGAGCTGTTTGCCTGGTAGTCTATAGCTGGTCTTGTAGAGAGAGCAAAGCAGCTGAGCCCAGAGAGAAATGGAGCCCCGGGAAGAGAGGAACCCAAGAAGCCTGAACTCTTGGCAGACATCGGCAGCCATCTTGCCCCAACACATGACAATAGACTTTGGTAAGGGAAATAACTTATGGTTTATGGCCTGGTAACTGTAAGCTTCTACCCCAAATAAATATCTTTTTAATAAGCCAATGGATTTCTGGTATTTTACATCAGCACCCCTTTGGCTGACTAATGCAATGATGAATGGCACAATGCAAGAAATAAAAAATATGCTGGAAGCACATAACAGCAGATTTGAACAGGCAGAGGAACGAATTAGTGACATTGAAGATACTACATCTGAAATCAGACAGTAGAAAGGATAGATAAAAAGATAGAAGAAAATTCAGCAGAGACTCAGGGAATTGAATGATAACATGAAACGCACAAATGTACACATTATAGGCATCCCAGGGGGAGAAGAGAAGGGAAAGGAAGCAGAAGGACTGTTGGAGGAAATACTGGCTGAAAATTTCCCAACTCTTTTGAGGGACATGGATGCACATGCCCAAGAAGCACAGTGCACTCCATCTTAACAGGCCTACCCCTGTTTGACACATACTTAACAAATTGTCAAACACTCAAGACAAAGAGAATCCTGAAAGCAGCAAGAGAAAAAAGATCCATTACATACAATGGAAGCTCAACAAGATTAAGCACTGATTTCTCATCTGAAACCATAGAGGTGTGAAGGCAGTGGTATGACATAGTTAAGGTGCTAAAAGAAAGAAAAAAAAAGCTGCCAGCCAATAACTGTGTATCCAACAAAGCTGGCATTCAAAAATGAGGGAGAGTTCAAAATATTCACAGATAAGTAGAAATTAAGAGAGTTTGTCATCAAGAACCTGCCCTTCATGAAATACTAAAGGGAGTTCTGCAAGTTGCAAGGAAAAATCAGAAGAGAGAGGTTTGGAGGAGAGTATAGAAAGGAAGATTATTAGTAAGAATAACAAAAAACATAAAAATAGAAATAAAAACAAAATAAGACATGTATGACACTAAAGAAAATATGGCTAATGTAAGTACTACCTTGACAGTATTAACATAGAATTTTAATAGATTAAACTCTCTAGTCAAAAGACAAAGATTGGCAGAATGGACAAGGAAATATCACCCATCTATATGTTGTCTACAAGAAACTCACCTTAGACCCAGGGATGTAAGGAGGTTGCAAGTGAACAACTGGAAAAATGATTTTACATGCCAGTAATAAACACAGAAGGGTGGGAGTAGCTATACTGATATTGGACAAAATAGTCTTCAAATGCAAAACTACTGTAAGAGACAAAGGAGGACAGTATGTATTAATAAAAGGGGTAATCTATCAAGAAGAAAGGACAATCATGAATATTTATGCACCTAACCAGAGTGCCACAAAACATGTAAGGCAAACATTGGAACATCTAAGTGGAGAAATTGAAGCCTCTAAAATTTTAGTGGGGAACTTTAATACACCATTATCATCATTAGACAGAATATCTTGACAGAGGGTCAATAAAGAAATGGAGACCTTGAATAATACTTTAGTAGATCTAGACCTGATAAGTATATACAGAACATTTCACCCAGATACAGCAGGATATACATTCTTCCCACATGCACATGGATCTTTCTCCACTAGAGGCCACATCCTAGGTCACAGAACAAGTCTCAACAAATTAAGAAATATTGAAATTATACACAGTAATTTCTCTGACCACAATGGAATGAAGCTGAAAATTAATAAGGGGAAGAAAACCAGAATAAGCACAAAGATACAGAAGTTAAGCAACACACACTTAGATAATCACTGCGTCAAGGAGGAAATTGCAAAAGAAATCAGTAACTACCTTGAAGTGACTGAAAATGATAGCACCATATATCAAAACCTATGGGATGCAGCAAAAGCAGTGCTGAGAGGGAAATTTATACCCATAAATGTTTATATTAAAAAAGAAGAAAGAGCTAAAATTGCAGCCCTAACTGTAAACCTGGAGAGATTAGAAAAAGAAAAACAAACTAAATAAGCAGAAAGAAGGAAATAACAAAGATTAGAAAAGAACTAAATGAAATTGAGAATGAAAA
>JAQZBX010036087.1:0-24307 GCA_029593785.1 Cabassous unicinctus
TTTTTTTTTTTTTAAGATTTATTTATTTACTTGATCCATTTTAACCACCCCCTTCCCCATTTGCTGTTTTGTGTCCATTCGCTGGGCAATTCTCTGTGTCTGTTTCATCTCTTCTCATCCTCCTCCTCCAGTCTTCACCAGGATTCGATCCTGGAGACCTCCGATGTAGGAGAGAGGTGTTCTGCCATCTGCGCCACCTCGGCTCCTGGTTTTTGGAGCTTTTGGAGCATCTCATCTTGTCTCTCTCCTTTTACGTCATCATCTTGCTGCCTGGCTCCTGGGGCCTGGTGGCTCACTGGCACACAGAGCCTGGCAGCCCATGCGTGTTCTATATATAGGTTTTTATTTTACCGGGAGGTCCTGGGGATTGAACCCAGGTCCCTCCATACGGCAGACGGACACCCAACGATTTGAGCCACATCCGCTCCTGTAACCCTGTACATTTTAAGCTGTAACTTCTCATTCCCTGTCCCCAACCTGTCCCTGGTAACCTATATTCTAGATTCTGGCTCTATGAGTTTGCTTTTTCTAATTGTTTCATATCAGGCTTATTTCACTCAACATGATGTCTCCCAGGTTCATCCATGTTGTCGCATGTATCAAGACTTCATTCCTTTTTATGGCTGAATAGTATTCCATTGTATGTATATACCACATTTTATTTATCCATTCATCAGTCAATGGACACCTGGATAGTAATTGTGAATAATGCCACTATGAACATTTGTGTGAAAATATCTGTTTGAGGCCCTGCTTTCAATTCTTTTGGGTATATACCTAGTAGTGGGACTGCTGGGTCATATGGTAATTCTATAGTTACCTTTCTGAGGAACTGCCAAAAAACTGTCTTCCACAATGGCTGCATAAGCAATGAAAGAATGTTCCTATTCCTCCACATCCTCTCCAACACTTGTTATTTTCCACTTTTTTAATAGCAGCCATTCCAATGGGTGTGAAAAGGTATCTTATTGTGGTTTTGATTTGTCTTTACCTGGTGGCTAATGATGTTGAGCATCTTTTCATGTGCCTTCTGACCATTTGTATATCTTCTTTGGAGAGATGTCTATTCAAGCCTTTGCCCACTTTTAAAAATTGGGTTGTTTGTCTTTTCCTTTTGTTGTTAAGTTGAAGGATTTCATTATATATACTGGATATTAATTCTTTATCAGATAAGTGGTTTTCCAAATATTTTCTCCCATTGAATAATTTGTCTTTTTTACTTTCATGTAAAGTCCTTTGAGGAACAAAACCTTTAAATTTTGATGAAGCCCTATTTATCTACTTTTTTTGTTGTTGTTGCTTGTCCTTTGGGTGTAAATTCTAAGAAACCATTTCCTAACACAGGGCCCTGAAGATGCTTCCCTATATTTTCTTCTAGGAGTTTGATAGTTCTAGCTCTTGTATTTAGGTCTTTGATCCATTTTGTATATGGTGTGAGGTAGGGGTCTTTTTTTTTTCAAATGGAGATCCAATTTTCCCAGCACCCTTTGTTGAACAGACTAATCTTTCCCAATTGAATGGACTTTGTCACCTTGTCAAAAATCAGTTGGTCATAAATGTGAGGGTTGATTTCTGAACTCTCAATTTGATTCCATTGGTCTGTATGTCTGTTCTTGTGCCATTACCATGCTGTTTTCATTACTATGGCTTTGTAGTAAGTTTCAAGATTGGGAAATGTGAATCCTCCGACTTTGTTCTTTACTTCCTTATGATCTTCTGACTAGTAGTTCTATCCATTATTGAGAGTGATGTGTTAAAGTCTCCTACAATTAATGTAGACCTGTCAATTTCTCCCTTCAAATCTGTCAGTATTTGCTTCATTTATTTTGGAGGTCTGCTGTTAGGTGCATATATATTTATAATTGTTATATCTTTCTGTTGAATTGCCCCCTTTATCAATATGTAATGACCATCTTTGCCCCTCATAACTGTTTTTGACTTAAAGTTTATTTTATCTGAGATTAGAATCTTTCAGTTTGAAGAAGCCCTTTAGCATTGCTTGTAGGGCAGGTCTAGTGGTAATTTCCCTTAGCTTTTGTTCTTCTGAGAATGTCTTAATCTATTCTTCATTTTTGAAGGAGTCTCTTCAGATATAAAATTCTTAGCTGGCAGTTGTTTTCCTTTAAGTATTTCAACACACTTCTTGCCTCCATGGTTTCTGATGAGAAATCAGCACTCAATCTAAAGGGGACTGCCTTGTACATAGCATTGCTTTTCTCTTGAAGCTTTCAGAGCTCTCTCCTTGTCCTTTGTGTTTGATAGTATAAATCAATATATAATGGGGTGTATTTTTCTTCATGTTTATTCTGCTTGGTGTTCTCTGAGCTGCTTTCATGCACATATTAATGTCTTTTGTTAAGTTTAGGAAGTTCTCTGTCATTCTTTCTTTGACTATTTGTTCTGGCCCTTTGTCTTTTCCTTCTCCTTCTGGGATTCCCATAACGCATATATTGGTGTGCTTGATGGTATCCCATAGTTGTCAGGCTGTCTTTGCTTTTAATATTTCTTTTTTCTTTCTGCTCCTCAGCCTGACTAATTTCAAGTGTCTTGTCTTCAAGTTTATTGATTCTTTCTTCTGCCAACTCCAATCTGCTCTTGAAACCCTCCTGGACAATTTTCATTTCAGTTATTGTGGTCTCCAACTCCAGTAGTTCTGTTTGGTTCCTTTTAAATTTTCCATTTCTATCTCTTTATTTAGACTCTCATATTGTTCATTCATTGTTTTCTTGATAGTTAGTTCTTTTTCTATATTTTCTTTATTCTCTCTGAGCATTTTTGAGATCCTTTTTTAAAAGGCTTTGTTTGGTATGTTCAAATTCTTGTCTTATTTGCTGGTGTTTCTTCCTTTGGGTGGGCCATTATTTCCTGTTTCTTTGTTTGTCTTGTATTCTTTTGTTGCATATTGCACATTTTAATATTTAAAAATGTTAACTCTAGGATTTACTCCCTGGGATGTCTGTTTCTTGGTTTTGTAACCAGCTAGAGACAAGACAAAGGTTTTCTTGAGCTTCAGCCCTCCTATCAGGAAGGTCTGTCCAAGGTAAATGCAGTGTGCAGGGTTTTCCCTGTCTTTCTGGGACTCTGTCTTGTCCTGGGCTTTTGCTTGTTAGTTGTTTTGGAGTTCACCTGTTTACATGAGTTTTGCTGTCCCTTCTCTATCCCAGGAGACAGACCTCCCTCTCCCAGGTGTTCAAAACTGGCAAACTGTCTGCCTCTGTTTTTTACTTTTTTTTTTTTTTTAAACACTCCTTTCATTTGCCTGGAGGAGGATCACCCTGGAGAAGTTGGTCTTTCCCAACCAAAACAGGACCAGGGACCCACAATGGGGTGACAGACTGGCTCCAATGTGCCCTTGGGGAGTGGGTCAGGAAGGGTGCCAAAATCTTCTTTGATGACTGCCCAAAGCTGAACTTTCCTTAACTGCCCAGTAAATGCAGCCCTTCAGCTAACTGTCTCCTGCAGCTCTGAGGAAGTGCTGCATCTTTAAATTTCTACTGCTTCTGCCCTTGCACAGGGAGGGTTGAAACAATAGCTGCCCTCAGAGTCAGGTCCCAGGGATCCGAATTCACGAATCAAAAGCCAAATCCACTAATCCAAAGTCAATTCACTAATCAAAAGTCATGATCAGTGATTGGCCGTGCCTAACCTGTTCTTGGGGAAGAGGATTTTATGTTCCTTTCTGTCATGTGCAGCTAGCCAGGGACCGGACTCCGCCTTGGTCTGCTGTGAGAGTGGGGGCACCAGTCATTGCTACAGAGAGAGCAATTTACAGATCTTTACCATAATTTATCAGCCTCTTCCTCCTGCTCTTCCCTGGATGCTGTACAGTGTTCTTCTGGCCTACGGAGTTTCAAAATAGTTGTTTCAGACAGTTCTAGTCTGTTTAATACTTATTTTGGTGGAATAAGTCCTCGAGCCCTACTCTGCCATCTTCTCCAGAAGACCCTCCAAGAATCTGCATTTTGTTGAGGTTCCCAGATGATTCCTGTGCTTAACCAAAATTTAAATGCACTGGTTTTAAAAAATGGGGGTTTATTTCTTTCTTATATTTAAGTCTGGAAGTAATTTATCAACAGAAGGTTTAGTGCTCCCTAAAGCCAATGACTCAAGATTAAAAAAAAAGTTCTTGCTCCACTGGGTGTGTCCTTTATTCACAAGATCATCTCATGGCCCAAGACACCTTCTTCAGCTCCATATATTGCATCCACATTCCATTTAAAGAAATTTCCCAGAAATTTCTTTCCACTTACGCTGAAATATTATTTGCTAAAACTTTGAAACATAGCCATATCTAGAGAGAGACTGAGAAATATGACCTTTATTCCAGGAAACCAGAATAAAGTTTTTTTTTTTTTTTTAAATAACCGTAGAAAAAGGGCTTCTAGTACTGTAGAAGGGAAGTATGGAAACTGGAGGACAATTAATAGTGCCTGTGAGGTTGTTCTAAAACTTTTCAGGTATTTTCTCACTTGGTAAAACTCACCAGTCCTGTGCTCCATTCCATCAAAAGCCTGCTAAGTGACCTATGAAATTAGTCAAGAGATAATATTAATGATAGTAATGTGCTCTACCTTTTAAGCTGAGGTCTGCAAGGTTTTTCAGTCCAGTGGAGGTGATTTTTTGGGGCAAAGGCTCGTTTGGCTTTTCCCAAAACTTTCTGCATAGGTGATTACCTATTCTACTAAGTATATAAGACTCTTTTTTTGGCCATAGTAATCCATTTCTATATGCAAAGTGGCAAATATTCATATTTTCATGGCTTTTCTGCTGTGATATATTTTCCCAGGGATGAGTTGCTATGAAAAACTTTCTCCCTTCAATTTACTTTGGAAGACTTGGTGACCGATTCTTCAGAAAAAGCTGGACTCTATTGCATGTGATAGCTTGAAACTTTAAGGTGGAAATGGAGCCTACTATAGAGCTTGCTTCTTTTCTGTACATATAGTAGGTACCAAATAAATGTACTGAATGAATATGTAAATACTCTTCAAGCTTGTCTGATGATGGCTTTCTAATCTTTCTATGCCTTGGGATGATTATGATTGTTAGTCTTATGTGTGACCTTGGTTAGGCTATAGCACTTAGTAATTTAATCAAACATTATTTTAGGTGTTGCTGTGAAAGTATTTTGTTGATGTGGTTAGCATCTCCAATGAGTTGACTTTAAAGGAGATGAGCCTCGATAATGTGATGGGCTTCTTCCAGTCAGTTGAGGCCTTAAGAGGAAAAACTGAGGTGTGGCAGTTTGAGATCATTTATGAATCCCCAAAAAAGAGATTATGTTTGTAAACTAAAATATTCCTCTGGGTGTGATACCCTTTGATTGTATTAGATTCAGCTGAGATGTCTTTGAATACATATGTTAAGATTAGGGCTTTGATTCGACCACGTCAGTAGGGCATGACTCTGGTTGAGTCCCTGCCCCCTTGGTGGGCTGATATAAATGGACACTCACTCAAGAAGACCCATGGAAGAGGAGAGAACTTGGTCATTCCAGTCCTGCCATGTAACAGAAAGGAGAAGGCTCAAACAGCTAAAGCTCCAGGAAGAGAGATGAGCCATTCACCTGATAGTTTGCACCTGAAGAGAACAGAGCAGCTGAGCAGCTGAGAAGGCCCAAGAGACCACAGGCAGAAATCAACCGCCATCTTGCTTCAACACATGGCAGCTGACTTTGGTGAGAAAGTACCTCTTATGGTACCTTGAGTTGGACTCTGTAGGGCCTTGTAACTATAAGCTTTTACCCCAAATAAATACCCTTTATAAAAGCCAACAGATTTCTGGTGCTTTGCATGAGTACACCATTGGTTGACTAATACATGAGGTATCTCAGAGAAGAAATTCTGCCTCAAGACTATAGCATCCAGTCCTGCTTGTTTCCAGTCTGCCAGTCTCCCCTTCAGATTTCAGATTTGCCAACCCTCACAATTGTGTGAGCCAATTCCTTGAAAAAAAAATCTCTGAATTTATATTCACACACATTCATATATATATATACATTCATATATATATGTATATATACATATACCCTATTTGTTCTGCTTTTCTGGAGAACTCTGACTAATACAGTGATCATTAGGAAATTCAAATCTTTTATAATCTTGCAGATTTAGGCTTAATGTGGGAACAACTGATGTTCTTCAGTGGACTGAAGTTTTGGGTTTGGAGCAGGAACAATGGCAAGTCTGAAGGACTTTATAGGCAGCATATGATGTGATGTGGTTGAGATGAGGGGAAAGGTGGAAAGAATAAGGATGGGAGTTAAGGGCAAAAGCTACATGGGTAAATAAACCATGATGACATTGATATTAAATAGGACAGAGCTAATAAAAACATACTCTCTGCCCAAGACAAATGTAAAGACACTGACACAAAAGAAAATTCTAAGAATATACAATAACTATATGAGTTAAATAAGGAAAAAATTAAATATTCATATTACTTATGTGGAGTGGTGAATAGGTTACTTTGTACTGGGCAACTATATTTGTTTCCTGAGGCTGTTGTACCAAATGACCATAAACAACGAAAATTTACTCCCAGCCCTGGAGTTCAGAAGTCTGAAATCAAGGTGATGGCCATGCTGGGTGTACTCCAGAGGTCTGTTCCTTGCCTCTTCCAGTTTCCGGTGGCTGTGGGCAATTCTTGGCTTGTGGCCACATCTTTCCACTCTCTGCTTCCGTGGTCACCTCACATTCTCCTCTGTGTGTCTCTTATAAGGACAATAGCCATTGGATGTAGGGCCTACCCAGGTAATCCAGAAAGATATTATCTCAAGGTCCTTAACCTGATCACATCTGCAAAGGCCTTTTTTCAAAATAAGGTAATTGTGATAAAGTTTGGGGATTAGGCCACGGACATATCTTTTCTGGGGCCACAGTTGAGCCTCCTCCAGCAACATAAGACACTGTCGTTGCCTGATAAGATCTCCTTGGATCCCTTTTCCTAGCTCTGTGTTTCCACCCTGTGAGCTTTGCTGCAGATCTGCTTGCTCTTGGCACTGGAGCTACCTCCCAGGTAGGAGAGCAGGGAATCTTTGGAGTGAAGTGGACACTACTACCTTACTTCAATTTTTCAGGAAGGTGCAAGTGGCTGCTTTCCAGAGGTTACCAATGAATGGTGAGTAGGATGCAACATGCAGACTAGTTTCCTTTGGCTTTGCTATTCAATATCCGAGGTCACCTTTCCAGGAGGTCAATTCTATATGGGACACTTGCTTCCAGAACAATTAAATCCACTTAGATATCTGATGAGTAATAGGGACTTGAAACCTCAAACAACATTTTGAAGATGGAGAATCCAATGTTCCAAACAGTGGGAAATTATATGAATTCAGCAAGTGTGCTGCTGAAATTGCTTGAATGAAAATCAATTTGTTATTTTAGCTGGTTGGCTTGTTACCAAAAAAAAAAAATATATATATATATATATATATATAAGAAAAAATGTTCAGTAGCTTTGAGATAGAACAGAAAATTTGATGAGCATTTTTCTTGTTTGTGGCTGAGAAAACAATGTAATGATTTATATTTATAAAAATGTCTCCTTAACTTTGGTAGCACCACGATCATCTGTGGCCTCTTAAATTAGAAAATACTAGTGTCTTCATGCCATACAGATATTTCAGAAACAAATGGACAAATAATCAAGGGACATAATGAAGTCTGGTAGTATCTATCCTGCAGTGAATTCTTGGGGGATGTTAGAGAGGAGTGGGGAGTCTTGTTTTGTTTTTCCCTCAGAGTTTTGGTTTATATGAGGGGAATATATGCTTGGGGGTACAATAGTATTTTACAGTTTGGTCACCCAGCAGACAGCAGAGGTGTAATAGAAAGTGCAGACATTACAGGCAGTGATTCACTTTCTCAAGAGCTTGGGGACTCGGTTACATTGCTGATGATGAGTGATGATGGAATAACACATCCAAGAAATAAAATGTGAGGAAAACTAATCTAACTCTATTGAGACATCTGGCGTTTTAATGCACCTTGAACTGTATTGTAGCTAACTGCTTTGAATGAGCCTACATTCATTTTTTTCCTAACAATTTTTGAAGTATTGATATAAAAGAGGAAAGGTATATGTATGTAGGAAACTCTGGGTTTGCTTCAGTTGGCATATACAGTCTTTTACTATATTTTGTATATTGGTGACATTTTGTTCCAGAGTGATTTTGCTGCTTCTGATTTTTCTAAAAGGAAAACACCCTTATAATTTTGATGACTGCTATTTCTTTCGTATCACACATAGTTGTCTATCATCTGTGTTATCCAGCAGCATCTAGTTCCATTAGCACACTGATTGTTACTTTCTAAATCTTAGTTCTGTTGTAGGGGAAAAAAACCTAACAAGTATAATACAGCCTTGTTTGGAAAAACCTTCTATCTATTGTAAAGGCCACACAGATTAATGAAAATGGCCAAAATTTAAATCTGGAAATTGTTTGATAATGCAAATTTTCTTTAACAACATTACTTTTCCTTCTTCAACAGCCTGTGGAATTTTTTTTTTTTTATCAGTTGGGGTTTTTAGAAGCAAGTGACCAAAGCTAACTCCAGTTAATCGTCTAAGGCAGGGGTTCTTAAATATTTTTGTTCCACGGACCCCTTTGCCAGTCAGGTGAAAACCACATACCCCTTACTAAGTCCACACCATACCGTGTATTATTTAATAAATATATCACCCCCACACCAACACGTCCCCACAAGAATAAGGTTATTGTGAATTTCAATTCAAGCTCACAGACCCCTGGTTAAGAATCCCTGGTCTAAGGGAATAGCAGGGGCTCACAGAATCAGCAGATCTTGGTGAGCAATAGGGAAGACTAATGCAGAAACAGTTTCATCAGGTTGTTTCCTTGTATTCTTACATCGGGATTTCAAAGTTTTAGTGGTGAGCCTCTGGTAGGTCAGGTTTAATTCACATGCCAACATCCCTCCTAACTGAGGCAAGAGAAAGGCGGGTCTGTGTAGACCCTTTGGTTTCTATGGTAAGAAATGGTCCTACCAAGTCAATTAACAATCAAGGAAAAATGATGCCCCAAGAAATCAGGCTGCTAGTAGATGGGGAGATGGGTGCTGAGCAGCTTGAAATGGCAAAGGTGCATTCCAGGCACCTAGAGATGATTTGACTAAGATATTTTAGGAAAATGTATAATTTCAAGGTGTGTATATGTGTTTTTGTTGCTGGGCATCCGAGCTGGAGCATGCCCTGTCAACATGAGAGCAAAGCAACTGCCTAGAGAGGTCAGTTACAAAGCCACAAGGCAGGGGCAGAGATGAAGGCTCTGAGAAATGGCCCTACTATGGACAAGTCTAACAGAAAGTTCTCTGTTTCTGTTACCTCCAGAGTGATTTAACTCTGAGTACCAATTGGGTGCTGCCAGCCACTGTGCTGGGGCAGCGGCTTCAAGGATGCCTGTTCTGTCTTTGGGTTAATTAGAAGGAATCAAAACTCAGCAGTATAAACTGGAGACTTTGTGGGCAGCCTGGGCTCCCCCACTGCATCTGGGCTACATTCCCCCATTCCACAAACATATGTTGGGGGTCTGCCATATGTCCCACACTCTTCTACATGCCAAGGAAGGAAATAACACCCAGTCCACAGTGGTGGATGCAGAGACAGACAAGGACCGCGCGCGCGCGCGCGTGTGTGTGTGTGTGTGTGTGTGTGTGGAGGGGTGGAGGCTGTGTGGCAACAAAAACAGGCTACAAGTTGCTAAGACCTTTAGTGCCCCAGGAAAGCACGAGCCCAGTGGCTCCACGCATCACCAAGCCCCAAACGGGAACAAGCCCTGGATTAGAGAAGGTCGTGGTGGGGGCAGGTGTTCAGGTAGGAAGCTCACACCTGAGGCTCCAGGATGGGGGCGGGCAGCCTCTGGATGGTGCGGGGAGGGGGGGTTCCCAGCACAGCTGGAGCGCGGCCCGAGGACCCCGAGAGAAAGAAGAGGTGTGGGAGCCGGGGTCCAGGCCAAGGAAGCGGGCGCCCGGCCACGGCCGGAAGGGCCTGCGCCCCGGCAGTCATTGCAGGAAGGGAAGGTGCCCGGCTGTGCTCTCGCCCAGCACCTACCTCTGGGGCGACCCTGAGGCAGCGGGGCGCGCTGCGCAGGTGGTCGGGGTCGCAGCGCAGGCTCGGGGTGGGCTGGGACGGGCGGCTGGCGCCCGAGATCCTGGAGGGGCTGGCGGCCTCGCCCTTGAAGCCGTCCGGCACCTCCCGGCTCTGCAGCCGCCTCCCGGCTGAGGCCACGGCCGGGTCTCCTCGGCTGGGCTCCCACCTCGGCTGCAGCGGAAGGTGGCGGGGAGCGGGCGGGGCGGGCCGGGGGGCGGGAGCCGGCGCCCCCAGCTCGCTGCTGGGCAGCGCTCTGTGGCTCGGCGCCGCGGAGGTGGCCCGCACCGCTCCGCCGCTTGTATTTTAATAATAGCTGTTATTATTTGAATTGATGCCTTGGCATTTCACACTAAGTCGCCCTCCTGACCCATGCCAGGCATTTGTGAAATAAAGGATGGAAACCTGAGTGTGAGTCTGTCCCTTAACAGAAGCCGGCTGGTCCACATGTGTTTTCAATTCATGACCTGGTTTGCAAACTACTACCACGATCCTGTTGGGAAGTACCCAGGAATTCTCTTATAATGATCTGTCATGAAATCACACACACATATGATCCTTTAAGACTTTCCCAAGGAGTTATAAATGATTATGGTAATGAATGTGGAAATTCATAAAACACTCTTTGAGGATTTGGCTCATTGTTGACTCTGCTCCAAAGTGACCAGTCTTGTGACAACAATATGTCTGTCTATCTATCATCATTTACCTACCTACCTACCTGTGTTCTCGTTCTAGATACATGGCAAAAACTGAGATAAGAACACACTTTATTGGTTCCTATGCATGGTCTGAAATGTACTCTCAGAAATGAGTGTGCTCTTATAACAATCAAACATGAATGTCATGTTCCGTTCATATTTCACTGATGCACAGTGGTAACAATATTTCACATTGCCATAGTTTCTTGATATTGACCAGAGGCCCAGAATATCTATTTCTTTGACTTCCAGATCTTGGGTTCTCAGGAACTGTGAAACTGCAGTTACAATAGATTTTGAGCTCAAGAAACTAATTCAGAGACCCTTATGGGAGAATTATAGATTCTCAGTGGATAAATGGAGGAATATTATGTTAAAGAAACCTTCCTTTGGTCCCATGTTCTCTGTCCCTGAAAGGCATATGCATAGACGTTAAGAGCTCAAAATTTGGAGTCTTTTCCTTAACCCATGGAAACTTTGATACATCAGGCAAGTTATTTAACCTCTGTAAGGCTCAGTTACCTCATTTATTAAGTGAGGACAGAAATACCTACTCACTAAAGCTGTGAGGGTTAAAAAAACTGCTTTTAAGTACCTAGTCCATAGTTAAGTATTTGGTAATTTTAGTTTAAAATAAATAGCATAGACTTCAATTTGATTCAATACCATGAAAATTGCCTATGCCCTGAGCACTATACTAGGTGCTATTAATGACAGAAAAAGAACAGCACATGCATGAAAAAATTACGAGACAGGACAGTGAAATCACAGAATCCTACAAGTTTAGAATTATGAGCGAGAAAGCATCTAGTCATAAGGTGCTGGTTACAGATGAGCTGAGATTCATATAGGTTAGGTGACATATAGCATTATTGAACTTTGAGACATTTTTGCAAAGATAGAAGCCTATCTGGGATCTAGCCATATTTTCCTCTGGCCTCCTTACAGTTTACAGCCACCAAAGGCGTGGAAGCAACTTGACATTGACTGTCAGATCCTGGGAGCACATGCATTTCTGGAATAGACAACAGCCTCATTTTCATAGAGGAATCTGCTGGCCTCTTCTCTTGTCTTAAACTGTGCTCCAGCCCTTGGTCGTGGGAAGAGGTCCTTTGTGTCTGGGTGGCATTCGGGATTGGATTCTTGTCACTGAATGAGGTGATGGTAGACCCAGGAGACTCAAACATCTTTTCTGACCAAGACTTATCCCACCAGACCCAGTCATCTCCTAGATCCAGGGCCTCACACTGCTGATGGGTGCCATAACTTAAAAGGACAAGATTTCCCTGAGATCTCTCCTGCTGAGCTACCTATGAGCTACAGACTGAGAGAATGGCAGAGACAGTCTGCCCTTGGTGCTTGCCCTTCTCTGATGGGAAGCCCTATCTCCTGCCTTCTTCCACCTCACCACATTCTGCTACAACTGCCCACTTATTCCACCAAGAACGTGCCTTACATATGGTCAAGATCCTAGACAAAATTGTCTCCTATAGTGAAGGTTTACAGACACCACTGAGTTGGTAAAAAGGCTTAAGATCTTCAAGCAAGACCTTAATATAAGAAGCCAACCTGGACTGAGATTTATCAGGGTCTCTGTATTAGTCAGCCAAAGGGGAGCTAATGCGAAATACCAGAGATTGGTTGGTCTTTATAAAGGGTATTTATTTGGGGTAGAAGTCCACAGTTACCAGGCCATAAAGCATAAGTTTCTTCCCTCACCAAAGTCCATTGCCACGTGTTGGAGCAAGACAGCTGCTAACGTTTGCCAGGGTTCAGGCTTCTTGGGTTCCTCTCTTCCCAGGGCTGCGTTTCTCTCCAGGCTTAGCTCCTCTGGTTCCTCCACAAGGTCAGCTGTACACTATGAGGCTCTCTAGGCTTTGCTTCTCTCCACAAGGCCAGCTGTGAACGCTCAGGCGAATGGCTCGTCTCTATCCCGGGGACTTCTCTCCAACATCAAAACTCCCAACATCAAAACTACTCCCTCTGTCCTTTGCCTTGCCTTTTATATTTGATTCCCCCACCCACCAAGGGGTGGGGCTCAACACCCTATTGATGTGGCCCAGTTAACGCCCTAATCATAACTTAATCCTGCCCAGATTAGCAGACCAGTTTACAAGCATGATCCAATTATATTTTTGGAATTCATAATTACATCAAACTGCCCAAGTGCAACAGTCTCTAACAAGGCCTGTGATTCCTCATAGAAAATGGCAGGGATTTCTGCCTTTGCAAGAGTTATTGCCGTCTCTTCATGGGCACCATAAACGCCTACCACTTCATACTACTGACACCCAGCTTCTTGGATCAGACTCCAGGGACCCAGGTCTTAAAACCTTTAGGAAATGCTTCAGAGCATTCCAGTCTAGAACTGGGCCAGCTGGAATTCATTATTATTATTGTTATTATTATTTACCTCTGCAATTGACCATTTATTTTCTAGTACTTAAAAAATCCCATTTCTGTGATTCCCTGTGAAAAGGGGCTGTGGTTCACCTGGATCATAATCAAATATGCACCTGCAATATAATCAGCAACAAATGTCTGGTCAGAACAGTTCTAGATTAGCTGTACATTTGAGAATCCAAAGGGATACTATGTTCCATCTAACCAAATAATGTTGTATAAACTGTCAACAGTTCCATGGAACGCTGGAGGTTAGTCACAGATGTTCACCAATCTTTGGAGTTTTTGGTTGTTTCTCAGATTATATTTCCCCTTCCCGTTTTCAAAATTTAAACTCAAATTTTCCTAGTTCTCAGCATTTACTTTATTTGTTTTTGTCCTCACTGAACCCTGCCTCAGGTCCTTCTTGCTTTGAGGATCCATTTGGCCCTTCAGCTGTAGAAGTCTGTGTTTTTCATTCTGACTTTGCTTCTCTCTTAGGTCCTGTTAATTTTGAGTGTTATTTTGTTTCTCCTACTACTGCGGCAGAGAGGTAGAATGTTTTCAAATAAAATGCAGCTTCTTTATATTCCAAATATAATCTTTCTCATGGTTCTGGCTCCAGCTGTTAGCCTGATGGGCTCTAAAACATCCCAATAAATGTTATTCTGTATTTTTCAATTTAAAAAACATTGTTGAGTAACTCAATCTTTTTTGGATTTTTTCCCCTGTCTCCTGCTCCTACCCCAAATGGTTTCTGGGTAATGGGAGAGCTCACATAGCTTTTGGGCACTGGGGACAAAGCAGTCTTGTCCCCATCTGTGCAGAATCTTGGGCCATCCTCTGGCTTTTGCTTGTATTTGCTGTGGGGTAGCTGGAATGGTCCTTCCCCATTATCTTGAAGAGAAAGAAAAATATCAGATCGGAAATTTTTATTCTGGACCCACCGATTTGTTCCCCTTCCCTCACTCAGTCCCACACAGCTTGGGAGTCATGCAGAGGCAGTGGCCTGGATTCCTCCCACCGTGGACACTTACTATAGATCCACTCACAGCAGTGAGTTAGAACCCCATGCATATCCTGGCACAAGTCCACAGAGCCCCAGAGCAGAGCACAAGCCTTTAAGCTGTGCCGTGTGCTGTATAGGGTGGGGGGTAGGGGGGGTGAGACAGACAAAGTCCAAAACCATCTTGAAAAGGAAGAATGAAGTTGGAGGACTCACACTTCCTGACTTAAAAGTTTATTACAAAGCTACAGTGGTCAAAACAGCATGGTATTGATACAAGGATAGACATATAGAACAATGGAATTCAATTGAGAATTTAGAAATAGAACGTCACATCTATGGACAATTGATTTTTGACAAGTCTGCCATGTCCACTTAATGGGGAAAGAATACTGTCTTCAACAAATGGTGCTGGGAGAACAGGATATCTATATGCAAAAGAATGAAAGAGGTCCCCTTTCATTTTGTATATGTACCATATACAAAAATTAACTCAAAAGGGATCAATGACCTAAATATAAGAACCAGGACTATAAAACTCTTAGAAGAAAATGTAGGGGAGCATTTTTAGGATCTTGTGTAAGGCAATGGTTTCTCAGACTTTAAACCAAAAGCAGAAGCAGCAAAAGAAAAAATAGATCAATGGGACTTCATCAAAATTAAAAGCTTTTGTGCAAAGGATTTCATCATGGAAGTAAAAAGACAACCTATGGAGTTGGAGAAAATATTTGGAAAACACATATCTGATAAAGGTTTAATATCCAGAATTTATAAAGAAATCCTATAGCTCAACAACACGATAAACAACCCAATTACAAAATGGGCAAAAGACTTGAATTGAAGTGTCTCCAAGCTCCAGGGCATACTCACCTTATTCACACACAGGGGTGGGGTCCCTCTCTTGGCCCAAGAAGATATTTTTAGTCCATATCTCAGCTTCCATGATTCTGCCTTTGAAGTCATTTTTCCTTCAGTATCTCCCTTTTCTGTCCCTTTTAGTTCAGGCTGACAGTAGTTCTGTTCATACAGAGCTCACAAAAAAACTTGTTGGTTTAGTATGCAGGAAACAGGGGTCCAAGCCATCACACAGTAGGACCGTCTACAGATCCTTCCTGGGAACTGCATTTCAAATCCCGACTTACACTGAAATGACTGGCTGGGTCCATGCTCAGTTAAATCCTCACATGGGACACTGTCCTCTGGGGACTCATATTCCTGGAAGCTCAGAATTTCCCAAACCATCAGTTTCTGTTTTTTTGTGTGTTTGTGCCCAGGAATTCAGTTCTCAGCTTATCCCTTTCCTCTCACATTCTACTATAACTTGCAAGCAGAAGCCACGCTGCACTTTGCACATTTAGTCTGGAAATCTCCTCAGCTAAATATCCAATCAAGTCACTTTCAAATTTTGACTTCCTTCCACAATAAGGAGTCAATTTTACCAAGTTCTCTGCCACTTTAAAGCGAGGATTGCCTTCCTTTCAGTTTGCAATGACATCATTCATCATTTCTGTCTAAGGCTTCATCAGAGTTATTTTAGGGTCCATATTTCTACCAACAGTCTCTTCAAAGCAATCTAGGGCTTTTCTATCAAGTATCCCACAATTCTTCCAGAATTTACCCCTTACCCATTTATAAAACTGTTCCAAGTTTTTGGTCTTCGCATAGCAGCATGCACCCCACTCTTCTGGTGCCAATTTATATTAGTCAGGGTTCTCTAGGGAAACAGAACTGATAGAAGATATCTGTAAATATTACACAATTTTATAAAATTGTCTCACATGACTATGGGGATTCATGAGTCAAAACCCACAGGGCTGGCTGCAATCTGGGAACTCTGATAAAGTTTTTTTGATGAATTCTCCAGGAGAAGCTGTTTGAAGTAGAGATGGGAATTCTCTCTTCTGACTGTTGAAATCATCATGTCTCCTTTTAATGCCTTCAACTGATTGGATGAGAAGTCTCTCACTGTTGAAGGCAATCTCCTTAGTTGATTGTAGATGTAATCAGCCATAGAGTCAATGAACTTACTAATGATTTATGTCCGTGAAATTATCTTATAGTAACAATTAGGACAGTGCTTGCCTGACCAAATAACCAGGCCCTATTATCTAGCCAGGTTGACACATGAGCCTAATTATCATAGATTTGGGAAATGGATTCAGATTCCATTTTTCAGTCCACAATTTTTCTCCTCCTTCCCTTCTCCCTTTCCTCTGTCCTTCCTCTGCCGTATGCTCCATGCCTTCTGTCCATTCTTCTGCATGAGTACGTGGGTCCTAAGATTGGAATTCAGGGTGTACCTTTGGTGACCAAATTGTGGCACCCTAGATCTCAACTGTGGTAACAGAATAATAATGGGGCTTGTGACAGCTTGAATTTTGTGAATCCCCAAAAGCAAAAGATTATGTTTTAACTAATCCATTCTTTTGGGTGTGAGACCTATTTGACTGGATTACGCCAGTGGGGTGTGATTCATGTTGAGTCTCCACCCTTTTGCTGGGCCTGATATAAAGGGTGTCACAGAGAGACAGACAGACACAGGGAAAGGGAGCCGCCATGTTTGATGCTACCATGTGAGAGAAGTTTCACCTAGAGCTAAGCTAAGAGGGAAGTCCTTGAGAGGCTCAAGAAGTTGAGGTCCACAGAGAGAAAGAGAGAGAAGGCCTGGTAAGAGGCACACCCTATGCCAGCTTTGCCTACAGCTGCAGAGAGCCAGAGACAGGTGGCCACCTTGCTTCACCACGTGGCCACAACGTTGGGATCAACAGTAGCTGACTTGGTGAGAAAGCATCTCTGGTGGTGCCTCGGTTTGGACTTTTCACTGCCTTGGAACTGTTAACTTTTACCCCAAATAAATGCCCTTTGTAAGAGCCAGCCCATTTCTGGTATTTTGCATTGGCAACCGTTTTGCAAACTAAAACAGCCCCTGAAGGAAGTCCATGTACAAATCCCTGGAAACTGAATCTGTTATATTACATGGTCAAGGGGAATTAAGTTGCAAATCTGTTAATGTTGAGAGGAAAACATGATCATGGATTATCTGGCTGGGTCCACTGTAATGACAAAGCTTCCTAGAAATGGAAGGAGGAGGCAGAAGAGGGAGAACCAGAGAAATGGCAGCGTGGGAAAGACTGGCCTGATGTTGGCAGCGCTGAAGATCTAAGGGGTCTATAAGTCAGGGAATGTGGGTGACCTCTAGAAGCTAGGAAACTCAAGGACACAGATTCTCCCCTAGAGCCTGCAGAATGAATGCAGCTGTGCTCACACGTAGACTTTGGCCCACTGAGACCCGTTTTAGATATCTGACCTCCAGAAGTATAAGATTTTTATAATAATTATTATTATTTGTATTGTCTAGGGCACTAAGATTGTGGTAATTTGTTACAGCAGCTACAATAAGAAATGAATACACCAACTATGTGGACACGTGCAGGTAAGGGGGCTTTGAGGAAGCTGTCTTCACCTCCACAGGTGGCAACGACACAGCTACCTTTTGTTTATTCAACAAATACTGAATTTTCTGCTACGTTCCAGGATCTTCGCTAATTATTTAACATAGTTCATAGAATCCCCACTCCATGATGTAGGTATTTTGAGGCCTCATTTTCAGATAAAGAAACCAAGGATGAGAGAAATAGCTTGTTCGAGGTTGCTCAGCTGCTAAGTGGAACGGTCAAGATTCAAGTTCAGATCTGTCTGATTTCCAAAGCCTTGCTTTCCATTGTCATGATAAACTGCTTCCTGTATCTCCTTTTACAGTTATTACCCAGGAACACCCAAAGATCAAGGTCTAGGGTAACCAACAAATTCAGACTCCATGAAGTGAGCCTCAGCCTCCTTCCCCTTCACATGCCTGGGTGTGCCCTTCAGCAGTGCTTTCAGACAGACTGCTCCCTTACCTGCCTCGGAGGGTGGCTTCCCAGTGGGCTCGGGTTAAGACCGAAAACACTGGGATCTGTACTTCCCTGACAAATGATCTATGAGGCGCTAACTTCTCTAAAAGTGCTGGGGACAGCAACTCAGGGAAGCCAAGAGTTCAATTCTGGCTGTAAAATACCTTTATTTGAAGCTTTGGTCACACGTAGAACAATGCCGGTGCTCTAAATTGGAAAAAAATGAAATCTTGACAAGCCATTCAGGTAAACACCATGAAATCAAAAGTGGTTACACAGCAGCAGGGCAATAAAAGACACGGCAAGAGGCAAGAGCTATTTCCAGGGAAATCTTTGGATTTTACCTCCACTTTAATTATCCTTTCAAATGAAAGGGGCTTAAAAATATCCCTGAGTATGGGAAAAATATTTTCAAAGAAGATTGCTTTCATCTTAAAGAAAGTGAAGTGTAGGCACCAGTGTTCATTATTATTGTGTCATATTAGAATGTTAAGCTCAATCACTCCCTTGGCTTAATTATATTGGCATTAATATCTTGAAAATACTGTTTTTCCTAATTATAAATGTAAAATGTATTAATTATAGAAAGGTCCATTCACTATCCCATCACTCAGAGAGAAGCAATGATAACAGTTATCTTTCAACTGAGTATCTTTCAAATAAAATTGGAATGATAGTATATAGGTTGTAACCTGTTTTTCCACTTAATATAGGATGAACACTTTCCTTTATCATGAAATATTTGTATAAACACCAAATTTTACTCAATCTTAAGACATGCATTGTAATTCATTTATCTATTGTATCTGAATATTTATTTTGGCATTGAGTACTTCTTATATGCCCCCAAAGAATTTTTTTATCATCTCTGTGATGTGCTTTCTCTCCAGTTTGTTACCTTCTTAGGATGAGAATTTCTCCAATAGTCACGGGATTTTGAAAAAACGAGTGGTCACACTTTATGCAATAAAGTGAGAAAATTTCATAAAATAAGGCTTATATTTCATTGTAGAAAACTAAGTGGTGTCTTAAATGTATTCACATATCCTGGGAGCAATGGTATGAAAATTTTTTAGAGAAAAGTTTCTTTTGGTAATAGTTTAAAAGGTGACCTAGTATCATTAGTTCAATGTTCACCCCTTTATTGAACTAATGATATAGAGCTGGCTTAGATTAGATTTTAGTTCTAATAGTTTGTGATTTTAGATATTTGGTCAGTGTGGCATTTCCTTTGTTGGGTTTTCTTACATGAGACACACATGAATAAATCTCTTATTCTTGGGATTCAGGTTCCCTGCAACCTGTTGCACCTGATTAAAGCCACGTCTGCATCTTTATGCATGTGGAGCCTTAATAAATAGTTGATAACTATAGTGAGGTGGTTATGTTGATAACCATAATCTTAATGGGCAGAAATACCCTACTTAATTATTAAGATGAACTGGCACAATCCGTATTTTCAGGTTTCAATATTTCAGGCTGCTTCTTTTCTTTTCCAAGAAGGAAAAAAGCTAATTTAAAAATTATATGCACAAAGGAGCATATTATATAATTTGATTGTATAGGAAAAGAGCATGTCTGATTTAAAAATTACATTTTGAACCCTTATATTAAGAGCCTTCTCTGCTTTCAGAGAAATCAACGTTGACCAGGTGAGACAGGTACTAATAAAACTATATCAAATTGGGATATGTTTTGATTTTTCTGGAATAAGAGCTTCTCTTTTATCCACATCACTAACAATAAAATTATTGAGCACCAATTAGCTATAATAATAGCTATTTTTTATTATGACTGATACGTAAAGAGACATTTTACATATTTTATTTCTATTCTCTTAAAAATCTTGCAAGAAAGCTGATATTAGTCTCATTTTATAGAAGAGAAAACAAATGAGAGAGGTTAGATAATCTTGTGATAGAACCAGGTTTCAAATCTAAGTCCATTTTTGTCCACTGCCCATGTCCGCATCATACCTGGCATGCTAAATTTCCTAGAAGAGAATCACATGTTCCTATTGCAGTGCCAATGAACATTTTTATGTAAAATTCCTTATATGCTTTACACATATGGCCAAATTAAATATTCAATTTTAATTAGGTGAATAAAACTTTTCATTGGATGCAGCCAGAAAAATGTGGCATGTTTTAATACAATAGTGCTTTTAAATGCTTTCATGTGCAACACACATAAATATACTGCAGATTCTCTGATGATTCGGTTAGCATGAGGAGTTGCAGAGTGGAGACTTACTTGCACCCTGGCTCCACTGAGATCAATGGCGTACAGAATCTGTGTTGGAAGTTTTTTCACCATCTACTATGATCCCAGCATGGCGCTACCTGCTGAAACAGCTGTCTTTGCTATTATAGTGTACTAAGTTCTTTCTGGTATAAATTTGCTTTAATCCTCATAACAGCCCTGTGGGATAGCTTGATCTAGAGTCTGTGTTGTAGGTACATTGCAGGTGGAACTCATACATCTTCCTTAACTTTCAGCTCTGTAGCACTTTATTCATTCATTCATTATTCAAAAAATAGATTTTTCAGAGCTTACTCTTTGCTAGGCAAATCAAAACATGATATCCTACCTATAAAAGGCCAGGGCAATGGGGAAATCTGTATTAATTCAAACCTGAATGGCTCATTGTTGAAAGCAGAAAGAGGAGGCTTATTTCCGGATACAGCAGCTGCATAGCTGGCAGAGCCCTCTGGTACTCACCCAGGCCAATTCCCACTGTTGAAAAGAGACTGTAGCAGAGCCTGCTAGCTGTCCACAGTGATAAATAAAGTCTAGTAGGCCCAACATGGAGGTGCCCATGCTAACTAAGCCCCACATCAGCAAAATGAAAAGTCTAAGCTAGTTTCCATTTCCTGTACATGCCTGGCTTACCCAGAAAACCAAATTTAAATACAGCCACTCAGTTGTTGCCAGTTAACTTCCTTATTCCTAAGCAACCATTTGCTCTCCCCTTTGTAAGACTCCTCCTGTGTAAAATGGAAACCTAATTGCAACCAGGCGGAACAATGTCCTCACTTGCTCCCCCATTCCTCCTATATAAGCCTCCCCTTTCCACCCCCTCAGTGGAGCTTCCTTTTACTTTCTGAATGGAATGTTGCCCCGTTCATGCACTGCTCAATAAAGCAATGAGATCATAACTGTAGGAAAAGTTCTTCTTTTATCAGCTGATACCAGTTCTTCCCTACTTTAATTATAAAAAGCCTGTGTTTTAGCTAAGCATGTGCCACCAAGCTAGAAACTGCATTTCCCAGCATGCCTTGTGACTCAGTGAGGTCATGTGAGCGGCATTCCCAAAAAGGAACATTAGAGCAGTTTCCCAGCCATTCCCCTTCTCACAGAGACAATGAAGCCAGAGGTGTGAGCCCTGCCTCAGGACTCTTCCATGAGAGAGAAATAAACCATTATCTTGTTTAAGCCACTGTTATTTTGTTGTCTGAGTAGCTGAAACAATATCTTGTCTAACAGAATCATAATAAACTTGGCTAAATTCTAGAGAATTCTCACCCTTCTTTAATATTTTTAGTCTCTGTTTAGACCTGGAATTGGCCCTGAGATTTTGAGTCAGCTCTTCCTTGGCAGGTCTGTCCAGGGTGGGCTGTTGATCGCATCTCAATGGGTGATGCTACTTTCCTTGGCTCCCTGTACTGGGGGATAGAAAACCAATGCCAAAAAGGTTCTGTCTAGTTCAAAGTGTGTCCAACTTGTACTTTTTAATTCTGAGGTACTGCGTCTATAGGAATGTATTGGCTTGGAGTAGAAATTACCACCTCCATGATGTTTTATTTAAAAATATGTGATGCCTGTATGAAATATGCAGCTTACAGCAGTTTCCAGAAGAGATAAGTTTAGTTCAGATCTCATTGTTTGATTCTAAAATATGAACCATGGGCCTCGCAAGGAGTCCAAGTGGAAGCCTGAAGATATGTGTGGTGGTTTGAAGTGCTATGTGCCCCAGAAAAATATGTTCTTAAGTCTAATCCATTTCTGTGGGTGTGGACCTATTGTAAGTAAGATCTTTTGATGAGGCTACTTCAATTTAGGTATGTCCCACCTCATTCAGGGTGAGTCCTAATCCTATTACTGGAGTCCTTTATAAGAGAATGAAAGGGAGCAGATATAGCTCAAGTGGTTGAGCATTTGCTTCCCAAGTATGAGGTCCTGGGTTAATTCCCTGGTACCTCCTAAAAAAAAGAGAGAGACAGAGAGAGAGAGAGAGAGAGAGAGAGAGAGAGAGAGAGAGAGAGAGAATGAAATTCAGATAAAGAGAGAGAAAGCCATAGAAACAAAAAGCTGAAAGCAATGAAATTGGGAAAAGAAGGGGCACTGCCATGTGGCAGAGGAGCCAAGGATTGATGGCAGCCAATCTTCAGGAATAACATCACCTTGATGATGCCTTGATTTGGATATTTTGGCAACCTCAAATCTGTAAGCTAATAAATTCCCATTGTTTAAGCCAACTCATTTCATGGTATTTCCTTTGAGCAGTCTAGGAAACTGAAACAATAGGCAACACTTGACACTGGCACTCTCATCTGGCCTTCCAGCCTCTTCCTTCTTCCTTCTGCTTATCCCCATGCATTTATGCTGCCACCAGCTGCCAAGGGTTACCTGTTCCTCATTCTATTTCCCCCAAAGTATACCAGGCTTTGGGATTTTCTCATTTCTTCTCATCACCAAAATGTAATAGTAGTATCATCAATTGAGCACTAACTCTGTGTCCAGCATTATACTCAATATTTTAAATATTTTCTCATTTATACCTTATGAAACACCAGGAGGTCAGTTCTATTATTATCCCTAATTTATGGAGGAGTGTTTTAGTTTCCTAGGCTCCCTTTACTTCTGGGTTTTGTTGCTTTCAATTTCTTGCTTCCATGGCTTTCTTTCTTTTTGTTTGAATTTCATTCTCTTAAAAAATATTCTAGTAATAGGATTAAGACCCATCCTGAATGAGGTGGGTCATGGTTTAACTGAAGTAGCCTCATCAAAAGTCCTGCTTACAATGGGTCCACACCCACAGGAATGGATTAAATTTAAGAACATTTCTTTCTGGGGGTACATACAGCTTCAAATCACCACAGGTAAGGACACATGACTTAGAAAGGTAAAGAACCTAGTCATGATCACACAACTTATAGGTGACAAACTTAATGACTATGTAAAACTATCTCCCTAAAACACAGCATCTCTCTCTCTCTCTCTAATTTAGGTTCATGCTCTCTTTAGGTGTCGGCTGGATAGTTTGAGAATGAATTTAATTCAATATTGCATCTACCACTAGCTAATATTTGTGTAGCTCATTACAGTATTTTAAAGCAGTTTCACATACAGCAGTTTATTTGATACTTACATTAAAACCCCATTTTAAAGGTGAGGACATTGAGACTCAGAAAGAGGTTGAGTAATTTGGCCAAAATAATATAGCTAATAAGTTATGGAATTAGGATGTGGGCATGAATTGTCTAACTACAGAGCTCCTGGCTATCAGTATTTTATTCCTGTCCTGAATGAAGGCATCTAATGAGCAAAGCACTTGAATTATTTGCCCTTGGCTCATTTCAGCAGGTATTTTCAGGTGCTAACACCTATTGATTATACACTAAATGCCAGAAACTTGGCTTTTTAAACCTTATCTCATTGAATCCTCACATTATGTCCAGGAGGCAGGTATTATTGGTGTTATAATATCTTAATCATATAAATGAGTAAACAAATTTAGGGGAGTTAAATATTTTTTTTCAAAATGACATAGTAGGTGGCAGAGCTAGGCTTTGATTCCGCCTCTATTTAATTCCAAAGCTGTTTCTTTTTCCTTTTAACACAGAGAATTGTAATTTGCCCAGGACAGTGTTGGGTATTCTTGGGGACACAAAAGAATGATCAAAGTCTTTGCTTGCAAAAAAAACCCTTGTAATTAGAGAAAAGGTCTTAAACACAGGAAACAACTAGGAACGATATATATTGCCTTAATCTAGTGCTACTTGGTGTAGAGAAGATACAGTATTGGAGGGCAGTGGGGGCTGGAATGGTGGAGAAAAAGCTCTTGGGAGAAAAGGGAGCTGAGAAGCTCCTTGTGGCTTGGATGGATAGGATCTTACGTGTGGAGGTGAAGTTATCAGTGAAGATCCTAGAGGAAGGAACACACTCATGTGGGGTAACTGAGGAAAATTTAATAAAGGGACCATTTAAAAAGTTATGGA
>JAQZBX010036088.1:0-24312 GCA_029593785.1 Cabassous unicinctus
TGCATCTAGTGAGTAGAGACCAGGGATGCTGCTAAACATCACAAATGCACAGGACAGCTACCACAACAAGGAGTTACCCAGGCCAAAATGTCAATAGAGCCACCCATCATATGGAAATTTTGGTTGAAGAAATAATTCCACATCTAAAATTTTTTTGATAACCACTGGTTTTAAGTACTTTTAGAGGTAAAGCAATGAGAAATGTGCAAAAGATTTGTAAATAAAAGAAAGATTCAATTACTAGTTACAAATTTGAATTGAGTTTTCCTTTTTTTTTTTTTTTTTTGCTTAGCAACAATTGTGCTAAATGAACTGAACTGGACAAGTGCCTTAGATGAAGTTTTCAAAAAAAATCGAGAGGAAGACCCTTCATTGTTGTGGCAGGTGTTTGGCAGTGCCACAGGCCTCGCCAGGTATTATCCAGGTAAGTGCTTATTGATTCAACAGATATAAAATGAAATTGTATGTACCGGCCTCAGTGTTTCTTGACAACACTTGATTACCTTCTCCTGTATTATAAGAAGAAGAGGGTTATATCACATTATTTTAATAAGGAAAGGATATTTCGACTTACATGGCTCTGTAGTGAGCAAAATCACTTTAAAACAAATCACCTGAGAAGAAGCTGGAGCAGCTGGCACCTGGAATCAGGCCAGGCCAAAATGAGACCATGAGCAGGTATCTTTAGGTATGTATTAGAATGGGAGGTTACCAAGCATCCTAAAACAATGCTGAGCAAATAGTCCAAATGCTTTGCATGGACCAAGCTGTGAGTCACATTAGAGAATTGAAGAAAATTTTTTGTATTAATTGAAATATTTCTCTTCGGTTTTCAAGTTTGTGCTTTAAATTTATATTTTAAAATGTGAATGCTTTTCTTTAATTGGAGAATGTGGATTTGTTAAAATGAATATGACAAGAAATAAAATGAAATCCCAAGGAAAACGGAGCTTTCTTGTGTGTCAGATTGGATTAATTCTGAAGGCAAATTGGATAATTTATAACAGGTCTGATGCATACTTTTCATCTCAGTGATCATATATATTCAATTAAGATGAATATATTTGGAAATTAAAATGATTAAACCCTTTTGTAATGTATTTTATTCTTATAAAGGAGATAAGGAAAAATGAATAGCAATTTCTATAACAAAAATGAATAAAATAATCAAAGAACATACTGAGCCTATTGAAGACATTTTAAGTGCAATGTCTGTGGATAATTTCTAACTTCTCCACCTTTTAGAACAAGCTGACAAGCACAAAATGCATTTTCTTTCCTTAAGACCTGGCATACCTTATGTGATACATGTTAGTCATAAACAGAATTCTTCTTAAGACTTGGGATTTCTAAATATGTTTTAAAAGTAGAGCTATTCACAATAAAAAGTCACAGCAGTGAAAAGGAGTGAAATAGAAATCAGATTATATCTAACTTTGTGTTGCAATAGCAATGAATAAAAGCATATGGGCATTGTCAGACTTAATATTTTACTCAAGTTAAGGTAAAGCTCACATAACTTCTGCATAGTTGCAAATGTCAGATGGTAATATAGGTGCTAATTATTTTTAACAGAACTCCAGTGGGCTAGGAAAGTGTGGTACAGTATAGGAAAAAATCATGATTTATAATGAAATATTAATGCTAATCTCTGATGTGGGGAAAATATTATCACATGGGTTGTTATAATTCTGGAATTTTTTCCTTAAAGAAATATTGTTTAATATAATACAACCATTCTAAAAAATACTCCCAAGTTATTTTTATTAATACATTAACTATTATGTATCAGACACTAGAAAAGTTAAATATATAAGGTAAAGTTTAAAAATAAAAAGAAATAAAGGAAAAAAAATGAAACTGTTATGCAAATGATAAGCTTGATATAATAAACCTCAAAATTATATATCAGGTCCTGTAATTTTCTGTGTTTTTGTTTGTTTGTTTTTGTTTATGTTTATAATAGTAGCTAATCTAGTGGGTAAGAATGGTATTTCATTGTGATTTTGAGTTCCATTTCCCTAATGGCTAATGATGCTGAGCATCTTTTCATATGCTTTTTGACCACTTGTATATCTTCTTTGGAGAAATGTCTCCAAGTCTTTTTCAAGCCCATTTTTGAAATTTGGATATTTGTCTTTTTGTTGTTGAGTTGGAGAATTCCTTGATATATTCTGAATACTAATTCCTTATCAGATATGTGGTTTCCAAATGTTTTCTTCCATTGTGTAGGCTGTCATTTTACTTTCATGATAAAGTCCTTTGAGGAACAAAAGTTTTTAATTTTGTTGAAGTCCCGTTTATCTATTTTTTTCTTTTGTTGCTTGTGCTTTCAATGTAAAGTCTAAGAAACCATTGCCAAATACAAAGTCTTTCCTACATTTTACTCCAGGAGTTTTATGGTTCTGGCTCTGATATTTAGGTCTTTGATCCATTTTGAGTTGATTTTTGTATATGGTGTGAGGCAGATTATTACATTACTTAAAATACATGGAGATACTTCCTGGCTCCCAAATAAGGAGCTCTCCAGAGCTGACATAATATAAAGGCATGTCTGCAAAGCTTATTCTGAAAATTAGTTTGATAATTAGTGGAGATTTGAACTCTGACATCTGTCCTTGGGCTGAACATCAAGAAATTGCCTATTTTCTAATCAATTGATGTATATGGAAATAAGCTATAATATGATAGCTGCATGTCCTTTTTTAAATCCCCTTTTCCTCTTCCTCCTCTTTTTCTTTTACCTCTTTCCCTCTCCCGCTTCCTCCTCCTCTTCTACTCTCACCCCACCTTCTCTATCTCCTCTCCAAAAGTAGAAGGTAGGTAGGTAGACTGTACTGTAATAAAAAAATTAAAAAAAAAAACAGGCATTTTGATTCAAATCATAACTTCCACTAGCATGATTGTGTACTTTGGCTAAGTCATATTGCACCTCTGAACCTATTTCCTTACCAGCAACTGGCATGATTAAACAAGATGATTTCCACTGTAGACTCTAAGTTTATGTGCTCATGCTTCTAGGCCTTTAGCATTTGGTAAGACCCCAATCATTATTTTGCAGGATAACTAGAGTGACTTGTCTGAGTCCAACAGCTAACTCATGGCATAGCTAAAGCTGAAATCCATGTCTAGTGACATCTTCAATTATAAGTGCTTATTCAAAAATCAGATTAACTAATGAGCATTTTCCTTTAAGAAGCCCTTCACTGATTTTTATAAATTTATTTTGAAGGTATTAAACTTGCTTTCAAGAGCTATCAACTTTGTGAATTTTTATGCATCATAAAAATTGTAGGTACAAGCTACTCATTTCACCTATTAATGTTTCCTGAAATTGTACCAATTATTGCAGTAATTGGGATTGTAATTAAGATTCAGTGGAGCTCATTGAAATGCCCAGTGTAGGCAGCATTTATTCTTTTTAGGTTTTTAGTTGCATTAAGAAAAACTAAAAATCTATTTTATCTCCATATAACATTTACTTAGCATCTTATTAATCATTTGTTCTTTCTCTGCTCCTTATTTGTTCATTTCAAAACTGTGGAATTAAAATAAAGGAACCCACTGCATGTTAATGTTAAATAGACCTCTGGGAGACATTTCCTTGTTGTTATAGCTCTAGAATTTTGCTGGAATTAAAACTAACATTTTAGACAATATTTACAATGTATATACTGTGACATTTTTCCATATGGATATCCAATTGTTGTTAAGTTGTATAACACATTTTGAAGAATATCTTGAGTATTTAAACATCAAATAGCAGATGATAAAGTAGCCCAAAGATTAATTTTTTTAGTTTATTCATGAAGAGAACATTTGATAGTTTTACTGCCGATTGAAGAAAATAGGATAGCAATTGATTCTCAACTTTATGGTATTTATAGAAGTACTGCTTTCAGTGATTATCTTAAAAAATAATTGATTTTTTTCTATTTGATTTTCATGAATAGACATATGGTGTTTTAACTGTAAATGCATTCAAGATATTTTTTGATCGCTATATAAATCAATTTTAAATTGAAGTGACTATTACTTTTTTATTCTACTAATTATTAAAATTCTAGTTTTCCATTTAAGACTAGCATTCAATTAAACACTTAACTTTAAGACTATGGGAGTTTGTTTCTCACTCAAGTAAAAAAAAAAAAAACTACCAGAGTTACACAGACTGGGGCTGGTAGGGAGGTTTCTCAAAGTAGTCAAGGTCCACAACTGTATCTTGTTTTCCTGCCATCGTCTGTGTGGTCTCTGCCTCAGGTTCCATCATTGTTACTTGTGCTCCTTCTTAAGGGACAAAGAACTTCATTCCCTCTCTTTGTAAGGGCACTTCCTGGAAATCATACAAGACATTTTCTCTTATGTGACATTGACCAGAATTTAGTCTCCTGGTCACAGTTATCTTCAAGATGGCTTTGAACCCAGCTGAAAAGCAAGGGCTTTATTACTAAGTAAGGAAAGAAAAAGAGATAATAGAGGGCAAAAAGCATTTCTTCTTGCTTAATATGTGTACTCTGAATTGAGAAATAAGTTATTTCTGCCTTCCAGAAAATTTCAAATGATTTAGGATTCAAAACTGATATATCTTTAAATTTAGATTAAAATACAAAATTATTAAGTGATTAAATGCCACATTAATTATACAGAATATAGCAACAGGCTTGCTAAGGGGTTTTGAAAAAGAAGAAGAAATTATGAACTGGACTTATTGAAGAGTTTATGAACTATCGATTGAAAACCAAGCCAATGAAGAAAAAAGGCAAAACCTTTCGAGAGGAAAGAAAGGCTCAAAGTAAAAAGCAAGAAGATGAATAAGTACTGCCAGAGACTAGTGAACCCAGCTAATCTACTATGTTGTTATATAAGAAGGGTGATATCAAATTGGAATGGTTATTAATGACAGATTATGTAACCTGTTATGTCAGGATAATTTGATTGGGATTTATTGTGTAGGAAAAGTACCACTAACATTTTGGGTAGTTGAATACAATGTTTAAAGCAGTGTTTATTCTAATCGGAAGGTGTGATGGTTAGGCTAATGTGTCAACTTGGCCAGGTAATTGTGTACAGTTGTTTGGTCAAGCAAGCACAAGCACTGGACTAATTGTAATACAAGAACATTTATGGGCTTTAGTCATCCATGAGTTTACTGCATAGATGGCTGATTACGTCTACGATCAACCAGGGAGATTGTCTTCAGCAATGAGTGACATTTTATCCAATCAGTTGAATGCCTTAAAAGGGGAAGTGATTTCAGCATTCAGAAAGAATTTCCCAGCTGGTCTTTGGACAGCCAGCATCTCCCAAAACTCATCAGGGACCTTCATTGGACTTTCATTGGAGCCCCAGGTTTGCAGCCTGCCTGCGGAACCTGTACTTGTGCATCCCCACGGTCACGTGAGAGACTCTTATAAAATCTCATACTATTTACAGATCTCTCGTGTTGATTCTGTTCCCTAGAGAACCCTGACTAATACAGAAGGTGAAACAGAGTACTTTTCTAACTCTCTAGATATGAAATTTTAAAGGTCTTAACAAGGGGCCAAATAGGAATTCAAAAGAGGACTCCTTGGCTAGAAAAAATGAAGATGTCATATTTTGAGGGGAAAAAAATAATTTAATCACATAGAATATAAATGAACATGACTATTCCTTGAATAATTTGAATGTCGGAAGTAATTTTATTTTGGGAGTAAAGTGATAAGTTTGATTCAGGCCAGTAAAGTTTGAGGTGTTGGCAGAGGGTTTACCACCAATCACTGGGTTTTATATTCTGAAGTATATTTGTTTGTTGTATACTATCCATTGGTTGGGTTTTGTTAGGGACACATTTTATACATTAAGCAGAATAATGACATAACTATTTTGAAGTTCTTAGTGATCCTGATTTATAGAGGTGATTTTATAACCTCATTTTTGTTGCCTTTTTTTATAATCTCATCTCTTACCTGAATCTTTTTTATTTCACACATGTAAGTGTTACAACACTTGTTCTCTTTGCAATCAGCTATGGATCCAAAAATGCTTAAGTTGATTAAACGACGGCTTTTATTGTTCACATGTCAGACTAGTTAAATGGGACACTAAAAATGGGAGCTGCTTGTAATTTGTGGATAACACTTTATATTTTAAAAAATGAGAATAAAGTTTGCTAGAAAAACTTCAGCTCTATTTAGCTTCTAAGGTATCTTTCATTCTTTTCCTTTTCCTTAGTATATTCCTAAATTTCTATATCTTATCCCATTCACATTTAGATACATAGAATTATCTTTGTGGTATAATTCATTGTGTGTTTAGTACATGTGATTTATGAAAAATAATAATGTATTTGTCAAAACTTTAGGCAACTTTGCCAGCATTTCTCTCAGGTAAAACAAATAATATTTCTTAAAAGAAATACATTATTAGGGAGCGGATATGTCTCAGGCAGTTGGGTGCCCATCTCCCACATGGGGTCCCAGGTTTGGTTCCCAGTGCCTCCTAGAGAAGACAAACAATGAGCAGACAGTGAGCAAAAACAAGTGAGCAAGGAGCGGATGTGGCTTAAGCAGTTGGGCACTCACCTCCCACATGGGAGGTCCCAGGTTCAGTTCCCAGCACCTAAAAGAAAAAACTAACAGATAGTGAGCAGACAACGAGCAGACAATGAACAAAAACAACGAGCAAACAGATGAGGGAGCCATCTGGGAGGGGAGGGTGGGAATAAATAAATAAGTGAATAAATAAATATAGAAATTTATTTTTTTAAAAAAAGAAATACATTATTATTACCATCATCCAAGTGAATTTCTTGACTAACCTGCACAGGAAACTTGTTTCTGTCGAAAATATAATTTTTTTATTGTTTTGGGGAGTATATCATTATTTTCATCTAATTGGCTTCATTTGCTTACAAAAATAGCAACCTGTTTCTCCATCAGAATATACATTTTTCTCTGTGTAGCACATATCTGACATTATTTCCCAGTATACCTTCCCATTTCTTACTTCATGATCCATGCTGTGTGCAAACTTATTTCTGAGCTTCACCTAATGACTACATATGGGCCTTCTAAATGATTACATATTTGTGTACCCTTTACTTTATTGAATATTCCACTTAACTATACAACTTGTCCTTGTTATCTTGTACTCCTGCTGACAGACAAACATCACTTTATGTTAAATAAAAATCTTTTACGTGGGCTATCTGGCATCTATAGTATTATCAGCAAATCAGTTTGTACTAAGGGCTTTTATTTTTTAAATTATAGCTATTTATCCCCGGCAATAATACTGTGTATTTATTTATATGTGAATTTCTGCCACTTGCTCTCTATAAAAAGTAAGAACTTCTGCCATGACACATCACTAAATATCATGTGAAGTAGAATTTTAATCCAGAAGATTTTGGAAACAACACAACCATAGTTCATTTTTACCAGAGGAAAAATGTCCTCCTAAATGATCGTTATAACTTTAGTGGTAGTTTTCATAAATGAGATGCCTACTGTGTTAGGTTGAATTATGTACCACAATTTAGACATATTCTTAATCTTAATCTTAATCCATGTTCTCTGTGGGTGTGACTCCTTTGAAGATGTTATATAATTAAGGTGTAGCCAAACTAAATGAGAGTGAGCCTTAATCGAGATTACTGGAGTCCTTTATAAAGAGAAGAAATTCAGACATATGTAATGCCACTGAGGGGAACAGGAAGTCAACGGAACTCAGAAGAGAAAGGTGAGTTCATTGTTCTGTGAAGCAAGGCAGGGATTCAAGCCAAGGATCCCCAAAGACTTTGGCAAGGCAGCACTGGAATGCTAAGGACCCGAGGAGAAAGCAAGCCTTCTAGCCTCCAAAACCATGAGATAATAAGTTCCCATCGTTTAAGCCAACTCATTGTATTGTATTTCTCATAGCCGCCTGGAAAATTAAGACACCCACTTTTGGGGTTGTCATATCCATTCCAGTCTATCTTCTGTCATCCTAAAATCTTCTTGGATGCAAAAGGACATCTAAATGTGCAACATTTCACTTATGTTTGACAGATTTTAGAAGCTCTGATTTCCACTTGAAGCATGTGGCTTTCACTATGCATGATTATGAAATGATTTCAGAGAATTGCAGTATATATATTATGGTCATTATCCTTTTTATATTTGAACTTCCATAATTCTGAGCCTATATAAATAACATAACACTTAAAGCCACAATAGGATTTTACAACAAATTAATAATATTGCAGATGAAATTATATTGTTTTATATTCCCATATTATAAAGCTCTTGGCTTAGTGTAATCAGGGTATACTACCAAATAGCAAATATCTTAGAAGGCTTCTAAGAAATAATTATTAAATTTTAAAATATAATTTCAAAATTTTTATGATTATAAAATATTAAAATTTAATGTTCTTTTTCATATTGTAAATTATTGTTCTTTAAGTTTTTTTCAGTCTTTAAAAAAAGACATAAATTTTATGGAGCATATTATCACATATCCCAGTTAATTTCAATTAGTAATTATACCAAAAGCAAAAGTTTTAGGTGAATAAAATCTGTAAAGAATCCAGAAATCTAATTTAAACATGACTTTCAAATTCCAGTTCCATGAAATCATTTCTCAAATTCACTGGCTGACTACTTTCAACTCATGGCGTTATGGTACTGTCATTGGTAACTAATTTCATCTGTTTCATCTCACCAACACATTTGTATCAGCCTGATTTCAACAAGATAGAGAAAACATGCAGAATTTTGAACAGGAAGGGTTTAATATATACAATTATTAACTATAACAGGGATTGGAGTAATGAGTGATTGGCTAGAAGAAAAGAGAACTCAAAGAATATAGGAATACCATATGTAGTATTATATAATCTAATATATAATAACCACTACCCCTAGGGCTAAGTTAGAGTGACCAATGAAAAGCCCAATCCCCCAGTATCCCTGGGCTGGGATCCAGACTTCTTAAAGAGGACATGGCCATAGCCCATTGAATGAAAGAAATCAGTGCAGTGCCACACTGATAGAACTTGCTGGAAATCTTCCGTCCATGGTTCCAGGTGCCTCAGAGGCACTCTGCTGCACAAATGCCCTGGTGTGGGGAATGCTGTCTACCAGCTGCTGCTGGAGTCTGAGCACTGCAGATTCCAGGAGCCCCACACTGCAATAGCTACCTATGCTGCAGGATCTGAACTCTGGCGAAAGTGCAAGCACTGTAGGAGCTGATATCTGAGGAATACATGAGCACTGGAGGAACTGGACACAAAAGAAGCTACAAATATTTCAGAACCTCTTCTAAGCCAGCTAACCAAAGCCAGGAAGCAAAAAATCTTTTCTCATTCAATTTCCCTCCTGTATCATCCAAGCTTAAAATTGTGCCTACTGGTAAAGGAAAAACATTTAAAGGCCCAGATTCATTTTCATACAGCAAGTTAAAAGGATGAATTTGGTGCTGAGAGGAAATAAATATACAACCAGCACAACATTGTACTGAAAGTAGAATGCAATTTGCTTAAAATTTTAGTTATCACTAAGTCTCTAACTTGGAGAGTCTGGTATAATAGAGAAATATTTTAAAGTGAACTGGCATATCTGCCAGCTTGTTTGTTCTCTAATTACAGTGATGAGCAGTAATACTATAAAAAGAAAAAAAAGTGATTATTTCATCTCACTGGCTCTCAATTTATGAACATGTAACTTGAAAGAATTGATATAAAGTAAATTTACTATTTAAATTGCATTGACTGTATCAGTAAATGGCCATTGTGGGAGTACTTACTGTTTAATCTAAATGTAATTAGTCATTTAAAATAAATAAATCATTTTTATAATGTAGCCACTAATAAGAAAAAAATCTCAGTCTAGGGGAGGTTTAGTAGTACATATTTTATATAAAATATATTGTCCAAATATATTGTCCAAATTATCATAGTTGGCTAATAATCCTGAACTCTCAGTAAAGTTCTCCATAATTGTAATTGTTTTCAATAAATAAAAGGGAAAAATGGACTGTTGGGCATAAGTCATATGAATTAGTAGTAGTAATTTCCCCAAGAGTCATTTTTTAAAACATGTTCAAAGATAGGGACTTCTTCAACATAAAATTATCATTTAAGTTATCAGCATTTATTTTTCTACATCAAGTCTTGTCGTGTCTGTGTGTGTGTATGTGTGTGTGTGTGTGTGTGTGTGTGTGCAAATCATTTTAAGTATAGATTTACTTAGAATAAGTCTAAAGTAATTGCATTTAAAAATCAGTACAATTAGACAATGAAGTGGGTTTTTTCTGATTACTACAAAGTGATAAAGGTTGTGAAGCTAACAATTCTTGAATCTGTACTTGAATTATTTCAGATCATTCAAATAAATTTTAGAAAAACAGACTTTTTTTGGAGTTTTTTAAATTATAGTTTAACTGTATATAAAATTAAAAATTCATCCTGGATTGGCCAATATCAAATATGTGAACATTAAGGTAAAAAATTATGCTATTATATGATAACAATAGAAGAAAAACAACAATCTTCTTATAGACCAAGATAGTATAGCATTGAGTGAAAATATAGAGATAAATAATTGACAGTACAGTTTCCATTATTGGCAAATAAACTTTCAGTTAATGAATCTCTTGGTAGAGAAGAAAGAAAATATGTAAACACTGACCACCTAGTAAAACAATATGGGGTAAGCACCCAGAAAACCCCTATTTTAAAAGTTACATCTGGAATAATGTGAAAGAGAGAATTGAATCATATTGACATTGTTTTGTTGTGATGTGTTGTTTTCCACTCTAAAAAAAAAAAAAGAAAGGCATAAAATGGTATTTCTCAATTGAACATCACTGTGGATAGTGAAAGTACACATCTTTGGTGTTTTGAGATTTTTTTCAGTATTACATTATTTTTGTAGAGCATATCTAATATTTTTATTAAATTTCTCTATTTTTTTAGCTTCTCCATGGGTTGATAATAGTAGAACTCCAAACAAGATTGACCTTTATGATGTACGCAGAAGACCATGGTAAGAATTTTTAGGTAGCCATGAAAAGATGACTAGGTCAAAGACAGTTGCATTTTTCTGCTAGAAAGTTTGAAGGAGTCTTTTCATTATTTGTATAAATATTGTCTTCTTATTTTAAGAGCTTTGATGTTTGCTTTTTAAATGCATAATTTTAGTTAAAGGTGAATGAGGATGATGAGTTCAAGTGGGGAATGATAATAAATAACTTGATTTATTAAATTCATTTCAAATGGACTATTTTCACTTTTATATTCAATGTCAGCTCTCAATATTTTTTAGCTGGTGGGGATTTCTACTGAAAAGTTCCCAGTTTGCTTGGGAAACTTTTTTTCTCAGAGCAAGTAGATAGAGTAAGAGGTAATTTACCACTGGCAGTGGATTGATGAGAATTTGCCCTGTGATAAGATCTGCCCCTAGTTACATTCATATAACTTACATTTTATTTTTCCAAAAAGTTTATTTGTTCCTCACTACTAAAGCAATTCATTCTCTTAACATCAAACTCAAAAAATACAGTTTACTCATAATTGCACTCACTGCAAAACAACCATTAAAACCTTACATTTTATTTGAGTTTTTAAAAATATATTTAATGTGTGGATATATATTTTTTAATGAATTTACATTATCCACAACACACTGCTTCGTAAACTTCTCTTTTCATATCAGTATCTATGAGTGCATTTTCATGAGACAAGACACATAACATCATTTTAAAGGAATGATTATATGGTAACTTATTTAAGCAATTTCTAACTTTTTGCTAGGTTCTGACAAATCCTAAGAAGCATAATGGCTGATTCAAAGGAAATGACTTTACGGCTTTCTAGGTGTCCTGTTAAACCTCCAGTAGCAATTTACATGAACAACAGCCATGCTTAATACTGCCAGTTTTCACATATTATTCTTGTTAGCATTTCTCCAAGTGTGGTTCCTGTGAAAACATGGATTGTTGAGTGAAAGCAAGGACTGGAACATTACTTGGTTTTGGGGGGCGGGGGAGGGTGGCGGGGCGGAACTTAGATGCTAATCAAAAGACGCAGACATTATCCTGTCACTGATATTCCCATTGAGAGGCATGTCAGGGTCAGTGTTAAGATGCTAAATATTAGCTAGATTGGTCTTCCATGTGAATAGCCATACAACCCTGCTGCTTTACCTTCTTATAATGCAAGTATGAGAAACAAACTTGCACATAAGTCACTAACTATAACTGTTTTACCAACATATATTCCTAGATAGGTACTAAATAATGGATGCTGTCTGAAAGTGAACTGGCAAGCATCTAGCAGGCTCCTGAGAAGTTAGATTTATAAAACTCTCCAAGAGTCTCTTTACAATACAAAGATTCTGATTCTGTAGTGCTGGTGTGAATTTGGGAAATGGCATTTTGAACAGACTGTCCAGGATGCTATACAGTTTGTGAGCCACCACTTGAAACTCTTGGTAATAACATGTCATGTTCTTTTATTTTAAATTATGTTATTGGTCATTTGTATTTTTTTGCTATTGCTTTTTCACTTTCTTAGACCACTTATCTATTTTTGTTTTTATTATTTGCATTTGAAAATATGATAATCTATTACTCGTTAAGTAATTTTTAAAATATGTGGTCAACAAATTGGAATTCAAGATTTTTTCCAGAAAAATATTCCTCCATAAGCTAATTATTTTCTGCTAATATTAAAATACATCCCTTTATCTTTTGTTGTAAATGTATGAAAAACATACTTAGATATTACACCTATGACATCTCTTATGTTAAATATAGTTTTTTTCAGATTGACATTGAGGAATGTTTGCTTGGAAAGCCTTTATATAAAAAATCAGTAAATATCAATTCAATCACTTTCTGTATTTAACATTTTGAAATAGAAACAGTATTTATCTGATATTTGTTTCAGGTATATTCAAGGAGCTGCATCACCTAAAGATATGCTGATTCTGGTTGATGTGTAAGTAGTTAAATATTATATATTTATTTATAAACTGAAGAATTTATGGAGAATATATGGATAACAGTAATAGTTTGGGACTAAGAAATATATGATGGGTTGGGAAAAAAACAAATAATTATGATGACTTTTATACCCAGATAAAGATGCCCTATTAAGATAGAAACCAAACCAAAATCTTTTTATTGAAGAGAAGAATTTCATTAAAATTGAAGCTTATGAATGGCTCTCAAGTCTGAACTTTTTGAAAAGTTATTCTTTTGTTTCCAAGTTCTGATTTATATTTTAAACAAAGTTAAATTACAGGCATTTCTAAAACTGAATAGTTCCTGCTGTAAACAAACAAGTAGAAGCAGTTCTTGGCACTTAGTTTTTGTTGATTCAGTTCAGTTTTAAACATTTGGCCACAGAAAGAGCTAAATATTAAATATATTAGAAGTAAAAACTGAGACTTTTTCCAAGGAAATGCAGACACACAAGAAAGAATTATAGGAGTTTTTATATTGGACATTTCAAATATTGGTGACATTGTTTTAGAGACTTATATTTAAAGAGTAATAGCAAAGAATTAAAATAAAAAGCATAAAATGCTTAGATACTTTGAGGGAAAATATCCTCAAATATTCTTTGCCTCACTGGAAGAAATAATTACAATATTTTGTAGGAAAATAAATCCATATTGCAGACAAGTTTCAATATTTAAAAATTTCCCCATTTTAAGGTTTGATCTGCAGGAAACAAGTTTAATTTCTTTAAAATTGTATAACTAAGCCTGAGGAAAAAGAAGATAAATGAATTGGATAAATATACCTTAAATGTTAATTCTCATTTGTTAAAATGGATTTAAGCCACATGCTGTTTTAATTAAATTATTTGGTGGTTATAACACATGCTAATCCTTATTCTTTTAGGTATACATCTAAATGGAAATGCAGTATGTTATATTCCTGTTGAATATATGTTAATTTTCAAAAATAATTTCACACATTAAAATCTGTGGAAGCCAAACATATAGCCCAAGATTGAAAATGTATATGAATTTGAAATCCTATATTTTATTTTCTTTCAACAGAAATTTATTGTTTCTCCCATTTCAATGTGATAACATAGAGGAAAAGATGGTTAAGACATATTCTCTAATCTCAAAGATAACTTAAATTTGAAATAAATGTGAAAATAAACTGTGTTCACAAATAACTAAAGAATTGTGCAAAGTGGTATAGGTGAGAATACCTGGGATAACTGTATAGAGGAGATGGGGGAAGGTAAAGGGTAAATCAGAGGCAGATCAAGAAAATATTTGAATACAAAGTTTGATATTTAGTAAGTAACTAAGAGCTATTAAAAGTATTGTATTACGGTGTGTGTCCAGAACTTCACCTGACAGCAGAGAATAAGAGCTGGTTGGAGGGTATTTTAGTCTAGCTCAGAATATTCAGGTAATGATTCCTCAGATTGGAGAGAGAAGTAAAGAGGAAACCGCTACCCTGGGAACACTGGGAAATGGAAGGAATAAGAGAGTGAATGGGTAGGAAGGTTGAGAAAGAAGAAATTGGACGATAGATAGCGAGTCTAGTTAGTGTCACGAACAGAAATAAGAAAGACTAAGTTTGGAGCACCTTAAATTGTCATTTTGGACATTGAACTTGTAGATCAGGCTGCTAAAAGTTTAGATCTGGGAAAACTTCAGGAGCTACAGGTATAGATGTGGGAGTTATCTGCATAGAGATGAGGTTGTAATCCTGCAAATCAGTCAGGTCATTAAGGATCATATAATATGTAGAGCCAAGAAGAATGAAGACTGAATCCTAGAGAATATCTACAAAGCATAGAACAAAACAGTTGACCATAACTCCATTATCACAATTTTTATGCTGCTTTTAATTGTTGCTTTAATCCAGTACAAAAACAGGCTCTTTCCCAGGCAGTGACTATGTTTAGTAACCTGAAGCCCTCATTCTCAGCTCGGTTAACAGAGTTGGTATTCAGTAAATATTTCCTCCATGAACAAACAAGCCACGAGTATCCATATTTTCTTAAAATAGTTGCCTGTCATGTAATTTTTATTATTTTAGTCAGAAATACCTACATGCTGTTACTAGTAGGAAAGAAAGGCATGATTTCTTATAATGTCCACCCTATCAAAAATCTGACTTTTTCTACTACTGACTTTTGAAAAGCAAAATTATTATTTGAATATCATATGAACAATCTAGAGTTAGTGCATGTTACTTTTGTTTATGGTGTCTGATGTCACTGATTAAATACATGGCAAGTAACCTGCATGGACCTATCTCTCTGTTGGTAGGAGTGGAAGTGTTAGTGGACTGACCCTCAAACTGATCCGAACCTCTGTCTCTGAAATGCTGGAAACCCTCTCAGATGACGATTTCGTGAATGTAGCTTCAGTAAGTACAAGATGACTATATTTTTCCCTGAATTAAATCTTCAATTTTTATCTCTCCCTGACTTTACTCTACAGCTTTTAATCATAGATAGGCTGAGATATTTCTGATCTACTGTACAACTGTCTTTATGAGCTGTCCTATCCTAGTTACTAATTCTCCTATACTTCTGGGCCCATCTCCTTTTTGAGTTTATAAGGGTTTACTCCTTGGTGAGGTAATGGAAGCAATGAGTACAAAGAATAAGTATTCCACATATTCTCCTTCACTCAGGGGAGCTTCAATAGGTAACATGAGCTCCTGTACTTGGTACCATTGGAACTCCTCATCAGTAGCAACTTGGTAGTATGATTACGGGGCAATTTTCTGTTCATTATAACTTAATGCATATTTTCACACTGGACACATATCAATAGTGCTTTATGATTTTGAAATCTATTTTTCTTTTTAGCACAGAAACTAGTAGACATTTGAATGTGAATTTTGAAGTTTTGTTTCCCCAGAATCATCTTTGACCTTCCTACTCTTAGCTAGTAAGTACTAAGGCTAGAAAGTACTGAGCACTGAAGCAAATAAAACAAGAAAAAATGAATGTTACTACTTTCATTTCAATTCATAAAATTTAGGCAAAAATTTGTTTGGGCAATTTTCTTGTGGGGATAGTTTTCAGTTTGAAGTGGATATATTCTTAAAGAAGTAGGTAGAGGAGGAGAAATTTGTGGTGAAGTTGTTTTGTATTAAACATATGAGAGTGGATCTGTCTCTGAAACCTCTTGGGATAAAGAAGTTAAAGCTGCTAGTCTGCAGTCTGTTTACTCCATTCATCCCCAGGGGGGGGGAAACATTGCAGCAGAACTGGTATAATCTCCTTGTCAACTGGAGCTCCTGGTAACTAGCAATAATATTTACTAGAAGGAAGAGAATTTATCCCTAAAATGCTTTTGGTAGGATATCCCTGTCTAAGGATAAATATAGTAAATAGAACCCAGGATCTGTGAGGCATGACTTCCTAGAAAATGTCTTGGTTATAAAACTCTCTGAGGAAAAAAAATAGGAGCTATTTCATAATGTAAATACGTTGAGTGTGAAACCTTGTAAGACTCCCCTAGAGACCCGCTCTTTTCTGTACCAAAGGGACACACCCAACATGGGAAGGAAGGACCTGGGGGCCACTTTCAAGTCCCGACCTTTCTCTACTTTATCTGAACCCCTAGCTTGTCTGTGTCACTGACATCATTTAGTAAAACTTGATACTATTTAAGATCTCTGATTCATTTCACTTTGATTTTGCAATATGAACCTGTATGTTTCCTTACCACTTATTCAACAAAGTACAAACAAATAAAATGTAATGGTTGATCTCTCAAATAAGATGATCAGAAAAGAAAGTTATTTAGCTTCATTTGTAGATATATTGTTTATTGCAGAGGCTTTGGAAATGGTTAACTGAGGAAAAAAAATACTATCTTTGGCATAGCAAAATAGAAAGTCTTAAAATCATTAAATTAAGTGGAGATTTAGCATCTCTAATAAAAGTTATATAAAGTCAGCAGATATTAAATAATGTTAATGTCTTTATTCAGCTTCTTTTAGAAGCTGATCCTCACCATGGATTCAAATGTAAGTAGTATAGTTGAGAGGTGAGCCTTAGAAGCACCACCAGTAAAGGAGTGGGAAAGTGAAGCAAGGGAAGACAGGAAGCCAATTGAAGGATCTTCAGTTAATTTAAAGGAAATTAATCCTGTTGAGGAATCCTGGAAGCTGTGTAGAATATGGAATTCCAAGTTATCCTTCACAAAGGCCAAAAGGAGCTGTGGTTTTAGTTGCCAGTCTGCCCCATGTGTGGGCAGAGCAGACTCTGGCCACCAGAGGGAGCATTGAAACAAAGACTTGCAGGTACTGGTTGTTAGAAGCCTGGCCAGTGTCTACTCTATCCAGTCAGTGATTCTTAAAGATGCTGATTGGTCACAATTAAAAAACAAACAAACGAACATAGTACAATATTAAGGTGGCTGCTGCAGTTGGAACCAAGGCCATAACTGATATTTATCTTCCCTTTCCTCTGTGGACCTTCCTGATTTCCCCGCACCTTGGTCAGCACTTCTCCTGGTTGCTTGCCCAGAGTCATGACTCATGCTTTATCCCAGGCACCTATGAATCCTAATTTCTGTATCCATTCAAACGATGGCTTCTGCAATTGTTCATTCACAGTTTGCATCAAGCGTGGAAGGGCTTACATGCATACTGCTTCCTGCTCACATTATGTAGCAGTAACCCTGTGATAATCAGGGTCTTGATGGCATGGTAGCTCTGCAAGTAGGGTACCTTGTACCATTTTTTTTGCACTTTTGTATACTAGCATAAGAAACCCAAAATATCATGTAGTAGCTACAGATTTAGGTTTACTGAATTACAGAATTTATTACTGTATCCTTACTAACTGCGACTTTCTCCTTCCACCTTCTAAGTATACACACTTGGAAAATATAAAATATAAATAGTTCAGCAGAGACTAAAGTTGCAGGGGTAGGAAGCACAAATTTCCCAGGTGGATCACTCTCAGTTGTGGTGAGAGAGGCCATTCCTACTTCTTCCTCTTGGTTCCCAGACTCATGCATGTTACCTTTTTGGGACAGAGTCTGTGGGGAAAGGGGGGAACTGATTTGTAGCATTTGCTAGTTTTCATGGTGCACCAAAGCCAATTCCAAATTCCCAACATGAGGTCAACTGGCTTTAAAATTTTTTGAAAATTTTGTCATCAGTTTTCATGAGCAAGTACAAGCTGGCTCCAATATACTGCTGGACATCCCACCATGATTCAAACATATATTGAATCTTAAAGTACAATATTCATATCTAGAGGTTGTCATCCCCAAGCTGGAGCCTTAGGTGCACATTTAAGAGACTGTTCCAAAGTTCTATCACGTTGGGAGCTTCTAATGATTCAGTTTATGGTAGGCCCAATTGATCCCATAGTATTGGGCCCATTATGGACCTTCGATAGCATAAAATGGATTGCTTGGTTTAATGAGATGTTATATAGGGTCTCATGAAGATAAATCCAGCAGTATGTTAGCCCTGAGGATTAGTGATACTGGATGAAACACTGTTAAATATGTTATCAGTAATAAGAAAAACAAATTTTAACACACACACACACCCTCCAGGGTGGAAGGGATCTGATATAATTTACCATCAATAGCTGGTTGTTCTCCTTGAAAGATGGTACCATATTAAGGGCTCAGTATTGGACTATTCTGATGACTTGGTCATTTACCAGAGCAGTAGGTATATCAAACTTGGTGGGAAAGAGCCTATACATATTGTCTATCCCTGCCAACAAGCTGCTTTGTTCATGGATTCATTATGCAAGTATTATGGTAGCCACAGCTAAAGGCTGGATAACCTCCAATGGGCAAATGATCTTACCCACCCAAATTTTCAGTATCTATCTGTTGTGGATGCTCGCTAGTGGTTGTTGATGTGAGATAAAGAGATCTGAACCTTCTGTATCTACTCCCAGAGGTCCATCAACATGCTTCTCCATAACTCTTTGTCTGGTGAAGATCTTCAAGGTCCCTGACCAACCAGTCAAGCCACTCATCATTGCAGAGGAGTCCATGTATTTTCTTACTTCAGGGCACTTGTCCCTCTATGCCAAGTTCATGACTAGGTGTATTTTGCCATAAGATCCCTCAAGATCTATTCTCTGGTATGTTCTCTTAGAATTCGTTGGTTTATATTAGGCAGATACTGCAGCTCTTTTGTTGAATATTCTCTTTTTTTCCACCAGAGTAGGGACTGTATTTTTCCAGGTGGGTCATGTTGAGACCTGACTTATTTGTTCCCTGGAAGCCATAAGAGGAGATGGGATTAGATCTGGAGGAGATCAAGCATCATCTTTTACGGTCTTTAGGCAAGAAGAAGCTGCTACCCTTTAAATAAGGGCACCTGGGTTACTTCTGTCTGCCCAGTGGGTATAGGGAAATCTGGAGATTCAAATTTCTCAAGTGCATCCACCCAGATGTTCTCATCCCAGTCTCAGGGCCCTACTCCTTGTCTCTCTGTGCCCTGAGGTTGGCATAGAAAACTTGCTGGGTTGTGAATTCAGCCTCCTTAATACTCTGTGGCTCTCCAAATCAAATTCTGAGTCTAATTTTTACAAAACATTGGCCTTCCCACTATTGGAGATGTAATTTTCTTCATAAGCTGCCATTGAAGCTTTCTGGCTTTTACATTGTGCCATTTGTTGATAGTTGGCTGACCTGAACTTTTCCATTTCTTCAGTGAAATTCAACAACCAACCAACTCCTAGCCTTATGATTACTATTATCACCATATGTCTCAAAAGCTAAGTATATTGCACAAGCCAGTGCATCCCCTTCAACCCATATCCTGTTCCAATTACCACAGCTGAAATTCTTAGTAATTTTGATGCTACAGCACATGAGAGGTTTTCTTGACCCTAGTTACTGCTGGTACATCCAGTTACCAATGGGGTCTTTGTTGCCATCTGGCTGGTAAGTGATCCAATTTCAGAATTCCATCCTGAGGACCTGTCTCCTAAGAACACTGCTGGTACCAACTAACTTAAATTGGGTGCCCTCTGAAATAGAACCTGAGACAAGGATTCAAGTACAAATCGTTTATTTGGAAAGTAATTCCAAGAAAGACTGTTAGAGGAATGGGGGAAATAAAACAAACAGGAGAAGAGAACTAATTAGAAATGCATTATCAAGAAAGCTACCACTTGGAGGAACTGGTGCTTGATTCTGCTGAGTAACCCTTGGAACCAGTGTAGATCATATGAATCAGAGTTTTCTCTCCAAAGGGAAAAATGAGGTGGGTTATTTAAAATTGATGACTGCTCCCTGCCATTTCTGGACCACTATATGCACAGGCAGTTATATGTTGGGCTGGCTGAGGGATAGGTCACCAACATCTGCCTCAGTTATAAACGGAACAACACTATTAATATATAAACATATTTTAAAAGAATTTCTGCTTAAACAGTACAAATAGCTTTGAATGGATTTTATGCTTTTATCATTTAATCAGCAATTAATGGCTCTTTCCTAATTAATGTAAAGACCTTAGGTAGGGTTGACATTGGGATTTTCAATATCCAACGAGTCTTAAAAACCATTGCTTTGCCTTAAAATGTGGTTTTTAATTGTGAATTATCTTAAAGAAAATTAATTCTTAAGAAACAAAATTATTAAGAAATATTAATAAATATTAACCTTAATTTAACAGATGAGAAAACAGAGATAGAGAACGTTCTAGTAACTTTACCAGTGTAGAAGACAAGATTGGAGAATAGCAGAGTTGTTTAAGAGTCTAAATTTAACCAAAAAGTTAGGAGGCTGAGTCTTCAAAAAATATATAGAATTAGTTCACTAATTTTATAGTCATATCTGACATATGGAAAGAAAAACTTTCTAAAATAAGATATAATGATTAGGTTATAAAAGCAAAAAGAAACACTTCTGTAAATCTAAATTTGTTATTTATTTTTAAAGAAGAATGTTTAAAGGAAATTTGCTTTATTTAGACTTGAACAAGCAAATATAAATTGGATTACTGTTATAATTGCAAATAAACACTTAGACAATATACTTGGAATATACATTGTTCCTAGGTACTATATCTTATATATATTCAGTTCCTTTAGCATATATCTTTTGCACCAATCACGCTTCATATATTCTTGATTATCTTTATATATTATTTAGTGTCAACCATATTAATTATGATTTTTTAAAAATTCTCCAGTTTTGTTTATTGTCATTGTTTATTTTGGTAATAAATTGCCTAAACTTGATATATTTAAAGAGAATTAATATGTATGCAACATTTTGGTAGTAGAACAGTAAGTTACATTTTTGTCTTTAACGGGTAGGTACTTCTCATTAAATACAAATTTAGCAGTTCGATGGTTTGGAAATACTCAGGAAAATATCTTTCAAGTTATATTTGTAATGTCAGGTTGTGTGTGCGTGTATTTTTTCCTCTTTTCTCTCAGAAACTGTTTGCAAGTCCAGTAAAGCAACCATATAACTTGACGCTTTTATAACTGCAGGGATGCATAGTAAGAAGGAACTGAGGAAACCAGGGACTACTTCTATAAGTAAATCTGACAGTCCCACAAAGCCTGCGTGCATTTCTCTTCATTCTCATACCTAAGGTCATGTCAGTTATCCCAAGAGTACTGGTGCAATGTATTCCAACACTTTTCCAAAGTTGCCTAGAACTACTAGACAGAAAAACCAAGCAGCCTTTCATTTTTAGGTGTATATAGCTAGGTTTCTTTTATTATTAGATTTTTTTTTTTTTTTTAAAGAACAGTTATTTTTGTGCTTAAATGTCATAGGACAGAACTAATGCTGTATCACTTCCTGGTGTTCCTAATATCTCCAGGGCTGTTCTTTGTTGCAGAAAGGAAGCCTGCTGTTAGAGAAAGCTCAAGTGCAAGCATACTATTGCTGTTTTCCCACTAATCCAGTTATATGCTTTGATGGAAGTAAGTAGCAGATGATAGGAGTGGCAATTGAATCACAGCATGTTCTGATTTATAGGAAAAATTTCAAATGTTGACACAGGGAGAGGAATTTGTTTATGAATGTGAGGGAGCTTGGCGTTTTAGGAATAAAATACTGTAAGCCTGTGGTAGCTGAAAGGAAAATCTCTATTGGTTACTGACAATATGTTAAAAGTTAACAACTGAAGATCCTCATGTCGTTCAGTAAAACCACATTTTCCTTCCCTAGGAATTAGATACAAACATATGTTTATATTAAGGATCTTTAAGCCACTTTTCTTCCAGGAAGATTTTCTAATTCATGGTTATTATAAAATATTGTCTTTGACAGCTCATCAGAAAAAAAATCAAATGCCATTTCTTGTAATATCACTGCTATTGGCTGTAACAAAGAACTGATTTTTTCTATCTTTTTTTTCTTTTTTTAATAAGCCCCACCTTTTGCCCAGATTATAGGTCACTTAAATAGCAACTCTAGAAGTGAGAGTCTATAAATGTAAGTACAAAATGAGAAGTGAGGGAACCAAGCAAGAGGCTGTGAAGGTGAGCTCTGCTCCAGCCTGGAATCCTTCCCCTAAACGCAACTCTTAAAAATGCCTGCAGATTTCCTGGGAAACATACCTCTGTGTGACTTGTCTGTGCTTATGTGTGTCCATATAAACAAACAACATTGAATATGATATTCTAAAGATTGGAAAAGTCTTTGTTTTCCACAGAATATGAATAAAGGAATCAATACTTGTTACTTTATTTTGTAAAAGCAAAACATAATGTAATGATTGAGCCAACACATTTTACCTACATCAACATTACTAAGGCTAATCTCTGATCAAGTGGCCTAAAAAACATGAAGAAGGTGTGGAATTATGGTCATTAAAAGAATTAAAGTGCTCACCTTTTTATATTCCCGGGATTATTATTTTTTTAATTGCTTAAAAAAAAATTACCTAAAGCAATTACATACCTGTACTATGAAGAGAAGACTCCCAAGGAGAGGACAGATCTAGGGGTTATAATAACAGGTCAAAGTAATGAAGGTTATTCAGTTTTTTATAAAGAGATTGCTGGAAGATAACTTAATAGCTTTATAAGTATAAGGAAAATTTATAAAAGGTGTTGACAAGCATGATAAATATTTTTTCCATTAATTATCTGGGCACTAAAGATAGTTTTTTGGTACTTAGAAATTAATTTTACATGCAGTTTTAGGAATAGCAAAGTAATATTCAAGGTGAGGCAAAGGGAATATTTTTATTCTGAACTAGGTTACCTTTTTTTTTTTTCAGTGTAAGCTATCAACCTATTTGCTTAGGCATGAAGAACTTGGAAAAGACTGCATACCCAGTGAGCACAGATGGGTGTCAGTGCTTATTGGGTAAGATTTTCCAAGTGCATTTATTCATTTAAATCTTGAGTATAAGTAAAGAGAATGACTTGGGCTGACTAAGCTATAGCCTTAGCAGATCTACTCAGATATTTAAGTAAAATTAAGATATCATATTTGCTATTAGTTATTTAGCAGGCTTAAAGTAAAAAAAAAACAAAACACATTAAAATATAAATTGATACTATGCTGAGGTAGTTATTAGTAGAATGTATACATTATAAGCTTAATTGTTGAATAAGCAAAAGCTATTTCCACAAATTCTTTATGGACTGAAAAGGTATTTTGAGGATTTTGATGTATAGACCAAAGCTTGGAAAACATGTGCTAAGACATGAAAATCTTTTCATTGTATGTGTTTAATTGGAAGGGGCTTTGTCATAAAGTGACAATTTGCATTTTACCTTATCTTACATATTTCATATGCAAATATTGGCACTTGCTTTTCCCCGCAACTAATGCACCCTTCTAGTGCAATTCTTGCCTTTTATGCCCTTTAAATTATATTTCAAAATATTTTTTCACTCCTTCTTGATATCTTCCCTGCTTAATTATGCTTTATTGATATTGTAAAGACAAATCATGTTTTCATTAATTTATACCATAATCATGCTCTAGATTTTTCAAATGTGTATGTTTGGTCTCAGGAGAACTGTGTAAGAGTGAATATAATTCTTTCAACCTTAGCTGATAACTTTCATCAACTGTTTTTGTTTATTCCAGATGCCATTTCTTGTTTAAAAGAACCATTGATCATTGTGAATGCAATTAACAGCATTGAAATATATATCTGAATATGATTTAAAAAGAAATGTTAAGTGGTATATAGAGTGACAGAATAAAATGTTTTTAAAAAATCCGTGGAACTACACTACACAAACAGTGAAACCTAAATTAAACCGTGGTGGACTTTAATAAATAGTGCAATTTTTAAAATGTGCTATTATCAATTGTAATAAATGTTCCACACCAATGTAAGGTAGTGATAGTAGGGTGGTGTATGGGAATCCTGTATTCT
>JAQZBX010036089.1:0-24311 GCA_029593785.1 Cabassous unicinctus
TGGATGTGTGGGGTGTTTTTGGGGGTGTGGGTGGTGGGGAGCATGGGAATCCCTGTAGTTTCTGAGTAATATTTGGGTAATCTAGGCACCTTTATAAAATGTATATATATATATAATAACATTTATGTAAACAAATGCACATATATGCATATGTATTTATATATCATTTTACAAATAAAAAAAATTTAAAAAATAAAAATAAAAAAAATAAAAAAATAAATAAATAAAAAATAAAATAAAATAGGTTGCCCAATGGTCTGACATTAGAAGATCTTCAATAAGTGAATTTATATTTTATACATCATAATAGCATTTTTATCCATTTGAAAAATAAGGGCACAGTCATGTGAGACCTATTTCTTGAGACTACAGTCAATGCTGCCTCTTCAGTTGGGAGCTTTTGAGATATGGCACAGCTTCAGTGCTAGGAAATTTGCCTATTTGAACTCTGAGCCAGGAAAGGCTTTAAGGAGGAGACGGGAGCATAGAGTAGACATTAGCATATTTGGATGGAAAGAGAAAAGAGAATTCATTGCAAGAGGTGAGGGGGATGATTGTGTCTCATCAATCGGATATAAGCGTTGCTTACGACAGATGTCACCTGACCATTGCAACAAACTCTTGAGAACTGAGGAGGCAGTGTAGAGTCATTGAAGCAGTATGTGCCTGGGGGTTCTTATCATCAATGCCATTAACTATCACATGGCCTTGCCAACCTTCTGGGCCTGTCCTTGACTCTTAAAAGTAGATTAAATTGAAGAAAATATAAAATTTTACTTGCCAAGACACAATATTACTCTTAATTGCCTCAAGCGATAAGACCATTTTCCACAACAGTAGACTCCCCTTCAGATTAAACCTGAGTGAAAAAATGAGTTGTAGCAGAGGTGTAGAAAACTTTAAGAGTCTATCCCAAGGGCTTCTTTGGGCCATCTTCTCAATTCCTTTAAAGACTTGCCTAACCCTCCACTTGCTCCAAGAAAACATATCTGATGAATCTCAGCCATAGAATTCTTTCCCACTTCAGTAGAAAATACTGCACCTAAGAATTTTAAATAATGTGTATCTGAAATCTAACACTCTACAACAAAGTTTCCCTTTCACCTTCTTCATCTTCATGTACCTTCACGTCTCAAGACCACCTATCTATAAAACGAAGAGTTTTGATGAGAAAGGGGCTGTTACTAGTATCACCAAAAAATTAATCTTCCAATTAAATGAAGGACCACTTGGCAATTATTTGTGTGACAAGACCTCAACTTTCCAGTATTCTATTTTTCAAGGCACTACTCAAGCCCCACATTCTATACAAAACTGCCTACTACCTTCCTTCCTTCCTTCCTACAAAATTGTATTGCTCTTTTTATTGTTGGTATTGTAAGTCCTACAACATTATATGTCTTTTAGGTCACAGGCATTGCTTTAAAATCATATCTCCAACTCACCCACAAAGCATTTCATGAAGTATCTTCACATACAAATAATGCCTAATTTATGTAGTCAGTTTCTAGCCAGTTTTCCCTCACCCATTTGCCATGAAAACTATTTCAATTCTCTTAGATCCCTCTTCAAATTTCACTTGTTTAATGAAGCTATTCCAAAAGGCAGTGGATTGGACATCAGGGACATAACACTGAAAATTGAAGGAAGCTGCCGACCACATCACTTTAGTGTAAATCATTCATCCTCCATCAGGTACCTTTTTACCCTTGCAATTTCCATCTTACCATGATTGTCAGCTCACAAAGCTCAAATTTTGTCTCTATAAGCTTTTCTTCCTCTGGAGCTGGATAACTGATATCAGTATTATACATTTACTTGTAGTTTCTGTAAAGGTTTTCCCATACTCCTACTGCTCTGGACTCTTTGTGTATATATTCAATATTGTTTGGTAAAATGGGATGTGGGCAATATGAAGAAGGGGGAAAACACAACTTGGACTTTTAGCCTTAATTTTACTAATTCTACAATTGCAAACAAGTCATTAATTAATTTAGGTTTCAATTTCTTCATTTGTTAAAAAAATAACAAAAGGATCTATAACTTTACTTCTTCATTTCATAGAGGACATTCGTTCAAGTTGTCACAAAAGAAAGTAAAAAATAGATTTGAATTAAAAAGTTTATATCTCTCTTACAGTCCCCAGAGATAGGTGAGGCAGGGATGATAGGATGGCTCTGCCATTCTCAATAGAAGGATTCTAGCCTGAGCCTAAGGATCTGCTCAAGCTGCTGCCATTAGGTCTGTATCCCAGCCAGGTGGAAGAAGGAAAGGTCAAAGGAGTGCAAGTCCATTGCTTTCAAGATCATGACCTGAAAGTGGCACATATCTCTTTGGCTCACATCCCACTGGCCAGAACTTAATCACACTGTCATGCCAAACTAAAAATTAATGTGGGAAATGAAGTTGCTACCAGGGTGGCCAGCCAAAACTCAGGAGCTCTTTTATTAAATGAAGAAAGGAAACTATTTAATTCAGTAGAGAATATAATTTATTGTGCTAACTAGAATATTAAGAACTCTGAAGGGTCTGAGATTTTACCCTACTTGCATGCTATTAAGTTTGCCTGGCACGGTCTCGTGGATCCTACCAAAACACATGGGATTCCTGGGTCAGAGACAAGGACATTATTACACATGGCATAGCAAACAGTGAGTGTGTCACCATATTTTCATCAGTTCGCTTTGCCCCCAAGTCCCACATGAGTGACACAGATAGGTCCAGAGAGATGCCTGCTCACATAGGGGGTTACATGACAGGAGAAGAACTTTGCCTTAGGGAACCCAAACCTTTTATAAAGGGCAGTAAGCCCTTTATAAAATCCTGCCTTTTGCTCTGCAGAAAGGCACTATCTCTAACTCCCACAGCTGCTCTCCATATAAACCTCCTTGAAAAGATAGTCCAGGACAAAGGACAGTTGCCTCAATTGCAAGATGTGCACAAAGGAAACAGACCCATGTGTGTTGTCTCCCAATATAGGGCTCTATTAAGAAAGAAGATGAATGCTATTACTAATTATCCTGGGACAACAGGCATGAACCAAGACTGTTTCAGAGAAACCAGGGCATAGGTTCATGCTAATATTAGTGAATACTTAATATTGCATGCCACCTCTAATTTCAAAATATGACTGTCTAAGATTTCTGTATTATCTGCCATCTGAGGGAATAATATGAAGGCTACCAGTTCTTTGGAGACCAATATGCATATAAAGATAACAGTACCCAATGTAGACATTTACCAGTTAACACAACTCTTCATTAATTCTAAAGCCTCTAGATTTAAGTGGTTGTGATTTGAATGCTATGTAATTTTGTGTAAAAGCTCTAAACCAGGACACCGTGAACCTGAGATCTGGGGTCAGATTTTCTATTAATTTTATTTCTGATCTTAGGCATGTTACTTAATATCATTTAACCTCAATTTATTTATTTTGTATAATGGGTTATTAATGCCTTTTCTGCCTATCTCAAGTTTCACCATGGTCTAGGAACCTGAGTTAAATCTAGGTCATGGATATCACCCTGGTTACAGTGGTTCCCCTAATTCTGTGGTTCCACTAATTCTCTGAGCTATTCTTGCCTCTTTTAGAAGACATTTCTTGTTTTTGCTGCCCAGCACAATGAAATGTTCTTTCTCTTAAGTTTTGGTCTAATTTTTAAATGAATTCTACAAGAGCTAAGTGATTTATTTACATTAGCTTTCAGTTAGGTTTACCTAAATCATAGCTTTCATTTCACACACCAATTCCAGAGACTATCCTGGCAAACTGTAGAGGAAGTTTCTGGGCCTCCATGTGGGCTCAGGAATAAAGATTGGCAGTTCTTGCACCAAATAGTTTCCATCCTTGACTTACATCCTTCCTCTTTATTTGCTACTATTTGGTCTATTCCATTCATTTCATTTAGCTGCTTCAAAAGACAATTAAAGAGTAAGAATCTCTTTAATCACTTTTTCATTAAAGACATAAACACTTCACTTAGTATATTACCTCCTTTTTATCCATGACCTTCAGTTAATTTCACTAATTCTTTAGTGCTTTTTTGCCTTTCATGTTTTAATTATTTTCCAGTATTGGTTCTGAAGTAATTTCAAAACTTTGGCAATGGATAGGGGAGGTCTCAATAGTCTGCCTATATGCCTGATTTCTCATCTGCTACTTGCAAAATTTCCATCCTCCCATTTCTTCTTCAAAACCCATTATTGTCTAAAAATTTCCTTTTTGTAAATTAGTCCTACAAGATTTAAGTTCAAATAACTTCATCTATGTCTAGGCTTCCAGTTGTGGTATTTTTAAACATAGACTCCAGGTTCCTGTGTGGCTTTTTGTTTTAACTATTCTTTTCAATATCTTCCTAATTAAATTAAATGATTATTTTATAATCATTTCTTAGTTATATCATTTTTCATTTAATATCTTTATTCTTATCAAATGTCATAAATGCATATGGTTTAAAAGCAAAAAGAACAGAAGGGCTTATAAAGAAAACCAACAATTCTCTTTTCCATACCTCCCCACCCACAGTCTTGATCCCTAGAGGCAAACACTTTTAACTGCTTGCTTATTGTTTTTCTGGAACTCGCCTCCAAATATTTACTTAGCACATATATACCAGTATTTCTTGTCTACTGACCTCCTGCTATGACAGATGAGGATTTCACTCACTTACATCACTCCCCACCTCCTCAACCCCTTCTCTCTCTAAGTAGTTTTATGACCATAGTTTCTGTTCTGAACACCTCTGCAATGACAACACAATTATTTAAAACTCCATTTCTTGGCTCATAAATTACAAATATATCTTGGTTCATCAGTTTGTAAAATGACAGAACACTAAAGCTCCCATCCTTCTCTCACCCTCTCCTTCCTCCTTTCATCCCACATCTCTGTCAACTATTATCAATAGTTTGAATAATAGCAAAATTGATACTGTTATATAACAGATTGTATATTTGTTATATAATCTTAGTACAATCTTCCATGATTTCTCTTCAGGCTGATTCTAAAAGATGAAAACCAGTAAGTGATATTTAATTTACTATGACCATGTCAATAGTGAGCCACGTAATGAGCTATGACCCCATATCCTTCTCCAGTATCATGTTCTCCAATTAAAGTAGAATATATCTAGAATCAATTCAACTGGATACTCCTTTTTTTCAGTATACCAATTTCCTTTAGCACATTCTCAATCATTTCTAGTTTCATAATCATATTATCTATCCTTTCTTTTTCCTTTCTTTTACTTACAGAGGCCTCTCTTTTAGAGTTTTCCTTCTGTTTCCATAATATGAATTAGTTGTTCTCTAGGCCTGACATACTAACTTCCCTCATTGCATTTTGGCTTTGAATACTGTTTCCTGTATCCTATATCTTCTTTCCTGGTTTACTTTCTTATTTTTCTGAAGCATATCCTTAGGAACTTTCTATGAAAGGGTATCTGAGCATCTTGGTGGGTCTGAAAATGCCTTCATACTACCCTCACATTGGATTTTGTGGTTGTTGTCTTTGAGTATACATTGCTGCTGATTAGACATCTAATCTCATTTCTTTGCAAGTAACTATTTTTTAAACTTCCATGACCCACTTTTTAGGATGTTCTCCTTATCTTTGATGTACTGAAATTTCACAAAAATATCTCTAGGCATGTCCTTACACATTCATTGTGCTTAGCACTTCCTGAGCCTTTTCAATCTGATGACTAGTGTTCTTTTCCAATCCTGGGAAATTATCTTCAGATTTCTTCTCTTCCACAAATTTGCTATATCCTAGTCTCTCTGTGTCCTATAAATGTAAGACCCGGTACTGTACATCTCTATCTGCAATCTCTCCCTAGATAATTTTATCATGTTCCAATGCCTAAAATTCACCCATTTCCTGATAATTCCTAAATTTATATCTCCAGCCCTGATATCTCTCAAAATACTAGACCCATAGATCCAATTGTTTATTTGACCTATTTGGCTATTACATTAACATCTCATATTTAACAAGATCTAATTATTACCCTTGATTTCTCTTCTCACCCTTCCTTAATACCTGTTCTATGTCCTTTCTGTCATAAGCCAACACCATTAGCCACTTAACTCCTTTTTAAAAAATCTAGAAATTATCCATAATTCCTCTAGTTCCCTCTCACCAAAAAGCAAACTCAGAAGCAAATCCAAAATTTATCCTAAATCTGACAACTTCTCACCATCTCCACTAATCCATACCAAATTTATCTTTTCCCAATTCCACTATCCCAAGAGTATATAGTCTGGTATGTAAGAACATGTGTTCTGGAGTCAACTGACTGGCTTGTGTTCAAGTCCCAGCTTTACTACTAGCTTTCTGTGTGACCCTGAGCACTGGCCTTAATAACTCCATGCCTCAGTTTTCTCATCTATGAAATGGAAGTGATAAAATATCTCCCTCATGGGGTTGCCATGTAGAGAACATAAGCACTCAATGAGTGTTCATTGTAATGATTACTGTCATTATTATTGCAATAGCTTCCTAACTAATTTTCCTGATTTCACTCCTATCCATTCTCTAGCTGGCTGAATGTTTTCTATTACTTTAAAATCAAGTATAGTATAAAAAAGTGCAACATGTCTGTATGTACAGCTCAGTAATTATTAGAAAATGAATATTTATTAACTAATGACCAGGTAAAGAAGTAAAATTTTGTCAGCACCCCAAGTGACCACTTCATACCTTCTCCCAATCAACATCCTTTCTCTTGTCTGCAAAGGGAGCCACTATCTTCATTTGTAAAACTATAGTTTAGTTGAGCACACTTTTAACTTTACACAAATAGAACCACACAGTATACAGGCTTTGATACTTGACTTCTTTTGCGTAGTATGTTTGTGAGAGTCATCCATGTTGTTGGGTATAGCAGACATTCATTTTAATTGCAATATAGTAATACAGCACTTCATTTTATGAATATTTGAAAATTTGTTTATTCAATTGGCTGTTTGTGGGCACATATGTTATTTCCAAACTTTAGCTATCATGAATAACGCTGGTTCAAACAATCTAGTACATGACTCTTGGTACACATCTCCAGGCATTTCTGTTGGAATTTGGGGGCCATAGATTGAATATATGTTCATGTCAGTAGACAATACTAAACAGTTTTGCCAAATGGCTATATCAGTTATACTCACACCAACAGCATATGAATTCTAGTTTCTCTACAATGTCACTATCACTTGGTAGTGTCAATTTTTTTTTAATTTTGGAGATTCTGCTGGATATGTAGTGATGTTTCACTATGAATTTGAGTTTCATGGAATAAGTATGAGATGCTTTCCAAATATTTGGTTATACAAATGGTCGTGTGGATATCCTTTTCAATAAAGTATCTCAAGTCTTCTGCATTGTTTTCTACTGGGTTTCCATAAATTTTTTATTGATGTATAGGAGATAGATGATAGATAAATTATGGATTGATAGACACATCTATACCTAAAACTATATTCCAGATTAGAGCCTTTTATCAATTATTTAAGTTCCAAATATTTTCTCCCGGTCTGTGTGTCTTTTGGGTTGTGCCTTTTCACCATCAATGATGTCTCCTTTAATGTAGTTACTTTTATCAGCTTTCTTTTTTCCTTTAGGAAAGTGTTTTTTAATTACTGTTTAAGAACTATTCCTCTACTCTTGAAGACATGGAGATATTATCCTCTCTTACTTTGGAAGTTTTCTGATTTTATTCTCACAGTTAGATCTACAATTAACTTAGAATTAATTTTGGTATATGGTGTGGGTTAAGGGTCAAGTTTCTCTTTTTCCCAATATTGATTTATTGGAAGACTCCTTTCCCTAATCCTCTGCAGAGCTATCTTCATCATAAGACAAGTGTCCATATATGCCCAGGTCTATTTCTGGAATCACTGTTCTATTCCATTGACTTGTTTTTGTATTATCATTCCAATATTACAATGCCTCAGTTGCTGTAAGTCTTGATTATTAGTGTAAATCCTTTAATTTTGTTTGTCTTCAAGAGCGTCTTGACTATTCCTAGCCTCTTACATTCCTGTATAAATGTATGAATTAACTTGTGAGTTTACACAAAAGGATGCTAGAATGGTGATTTGGATTGTACTGAATCTATAATGAATTTGGTGAGAATTGATATCTTAATACTCTTGAGCATTCCAATTCACAAACATGGTATATTCCTCCATTTATTTTTATTTCTTTATTTTCTCCCAATAATTTTTTATAATTTTCTGTTTGTATATCTCATATATCTTTCATTAGATTTATTGTTGAGTACTTTTGACTTTATTGATGCTATTGTAAATGACATCTTTAAAGTTTTTTATTTTTTATTTTTTTATGGAATATTGATCATGTGTCTAGTGACTGTTCTGAAGTCACTTAATATTTCACAGAATTTATCAGTAGATTCTTTTGGACATTCCACTCTGAGTACCACTCAATATATCCATATCTATCTTAAGGTCCTCAAAAAATTATTGACATATTTAATTCTCTAATAGTCTGATTCCTGTTCTCTTCATTGCTGTGAAGTTACCTCTTTATGTATTTACTCTTATTTTAAAGAAGACTTAGGGAGGGCAAATCGAGATCTATGTGCCCAATACCATCTTCAACTGGTGATTACCTTTTGTGAAACAGAGGGATAATTTTTTAATCAAGGAAGAAAACTGATAATAAAAGGTAGCTTGGGAGTGATAAATCAAATATTCATAGCACATATATCATCACATATATTGAATATTTGAATCATCATGGTGGTTTCACTGCTAAATGCTAGTCCCCTATAGGATAAACTTTTACAAAACTGAGATTAAGCTATGTGTCCTCAATGGGAGTTACAAATAGGAAACACTTATTAAGAAAAACATACAACTTTGATTTTACTTTTAACTTAACAAATATAATTTCAAATGATAATAGCCAATGTTGGCAAAGGTATAGTCAAATAGATAAACTCACTGATGTTGGAAATTTATGTGATGTTTTAGGAAAGCCACACAGAACGATGTAGTAAAATCCATGAAAGTATTAATACCACTAGACCCAGTGATGTTGCTCTAAGAATCTATCCTGAGGAAATAATGCAAAAGGAAAGAAAACAATAAAAATTAAAATAATCCTTGCCCCCCTCTCAATCAGAAACAGGCATCACCATCCCAAAATCCTCAAAACTGAGGAATGAAGAAACATAAGGGGGGAATGCAACTATGACTAAGGTAGATTTATGATTATTCTAGCAATGGAAGAACTTGTATCACTGATATAAAGGCAGTGGCCACCACAGGTTCTGAGGGGAGGGAGAGGGAAGAATAGGTGCAACATGGAGTACTTTGGAGACATACAGGAATTGTCCTGTATGACACTACAATGACGGATACAGGCCATTGTACATTTTGTCAAAACCTATAAAATTGTGCAGTGCAATGTGTAAACTACATTGTAAACTATAGTCCACAGTTAGTAGCAATACTTCAATACGTGTTCATCAGTTGTAACAAATGTACTAATGAAAGATGTTGTTAATGGGGGAAAGTGTGGAAGGGGGAGGGGGTGGGGTATATGGGAATCCCCTATATGTTTGACGTAACATTTATGTAATCTAAAGCTTCATTAAAAATAAAAAATTAACTAAAAAAATAATAATCCTTGTAAAGTTGCTATAACTATAGCAAAATATAAACCTATGTATTAAAAAATTATCACGGATAAAATCAATGAACTACACCAATTAAGTATATAGAAAATTCTAGCATATAGTTTTACCTTTGTATAAGTTTCCTCAACTCTAAGGAAACTGTTTCCAGTATCTGTGGATTAAGGGCTTGGGAATTTAAATGTGTAAACAGAATGAGAGTAGACATGGATGTCTTTGCAGCAATGCCTTGGGGAAGACAAAAATATCTAAGAGAAATAAAGCTTAAGAATTACAACACAATTCCTGTAAGTTTCCAGAGGATTGGAACTAACGTTGGTAAGAGGGCCTGATGGCATGTACTTTGGTGTGAGGTCCTCATGGATAGAATTAAGGCTGCAAAATCCCACATCTAGGAACAAGTGTTAAAACATAACTCAATACCTAGTTATTCTGCATCTCTAGAATCATGGTGCTATATGCAAGTTAACATTCTTAAGTTATAAAATATTTATAAAGGTCTCATGGATTCATTCATGCCCTCAGACCCTTAACCCATAAAATTTTGAGTACTTTACCATGAATTTTCCTGCCTTGAAGGTTTTTAGAAACCTAATATTTGTGGTTGAGAAGAGATCTTATGCATCAATTAAGAATTCAAGTTAGAGATTATATAGCAATCTGCAAAAGAAAAGTGCTTATGAGCACACCATACTTAAAATTTTGTAGAAATATGATATAAATAAGAAACGGATATTCAAAAATCAAATCAGTTACGTTGTTATTTTTATAGGATAATAGGTGAATTATTTTCCTTTCTTAAAGAGACTTTTAATAATAATTACAATCAATGAGATCTTTACACTTTAAAAAAATATATATTCTTTTCCCTTCCTCTTTCACAGAACTTGTTTAAAGTCATGTGAAATAAATGAATGGTCTTGCAGTAAGTGGGGAAGAGAAATGGCAGAAAGGATCACTATTAGGAGTCAGATGAGAAAGCCAACTGCCCTGAGGGTGGGTCCCCAAGCCCCCCTCGTTCCTCCTAACCTCCATCCCCCAACGCTACAGCTCAGACCTGCAAGTACAATGACAAGCTCCTAGGGCTTTTTTGGAAGGTTGATGATGACGATGACCAGTGAAAATCATGTTAGCATCCTTCAAAGGCAGAAAAATATCTACCCAGAAATAGGTAGAACCCTCTAACTTGTTTTCAACTGAGTGTGAAAGTGGTTTGGAGTAATATGTCAAATATTTTTCATGCACAATATTTTATTCCACGGTCTGGTTTAACACTGTAAATTCAAGGATATGTTATTTAAACAAACACACTAAGAGTTCCAGGTGAGCTGGAACTGAGATTCAGGTATGTCCGGTGTAGTCACTTATTTAACACTTGTCCCTCAGTCAGATGTCTGTGTATATCCAATAATTCATAAATGACTGATAGGATGCTCCCCCACCAACATCATTTATTTGCATCCATTGATTTAACTGTGGATGAGGTTAAAAACAAAAGAAGCCTGAGCCATGTCCACATCTGGGGACCAGACAAATACAGATATGTCAAGTGCCTAGAGGTGAAGGGAGGGTGAACAGAGACTAGATTTCAAGAGGGAAATCCAAGCCGTGAAGACAGTCCACCATGAGGGAACTAGCTAGAGTCAGCTAAGTGGTCAAGGTCGTGGTTACTGAGACTTAAAATCCTCCTGACCTAGCTACCTTGGCCGAATGAGAGAACTTCAGGGGAAAAGTCCTACATACAAGAACTAAAAGAGCTTTCTCACTAAATTGTCAAATACAGACAAACTATACAGATTGCATGTTACATTGCTTTAAGCAATGTTTTTGAAACAGGAAGGGACAAGAGCTGCTTTTTAAACTGTAAATATCCCATTAATTGTAATTATTATAAAAAGTCTATGATAAACAGCTCATCAGTGACTTTATACACCGATGAGCAGACCCATTGGGTGAAGCAGTGACACAGCATCTGGATATCTGTCAGGTCTGTTGAGATTTACACCCACTGGTAAATTATCAGTGCTGGGCAAACTCAGTTCAGGAAGGGTGAGGACAGCATTTCTAGCAGTGAAGATGACAGAATACGCAATTAAGGAAAATTTCATTGTGCAATTTCTACTTTATTGTAGGTCAAAGATGGGATAAGTATGTTATCTCAATTAGGGATATGTGTAGATCTATTGAAGAGAGCTTCAATAGCAAATGAATATTAATAAGTGGGGTTCGGTTCACCTAGCACCAACAGATCTGCCAGTCCTCTGCTTAAATACTTCCATGGGTTTTGAGATGGGGTCCCGAGAGCATTAGATGATAATTCATGTGAAAGGAATTTATTAAAAAGTATCCCTGGGAAATCAGGGGAGAGGGGAAGTGGGATGGGAAGGGAAGGAAGCCAAACAAGGGTACAAAATCAAGAACACCACAGATGGTAACTTTAGTTCTATCCCACAGGGATGCTCTGGAGACCATGCTGGTCACTCCTCAGAGTCCCCCACGTGAGGGATTTGAGCTCTGGTGTATTTACACTCCCGCACCTGTTAGTCCTTGGTTACAAGCTGCTCCAGGCACTTCCTGTTCTGTGGACAAGCAGCCAGACAGGCTCTGGCAGCCTGGGGCAGTCCTACTAGACACAGCAGGTTGAGAGAGGAAGAGCACAAAATGGTCAGGAACCCAAGGGAACTCGGTAGCACTGACAAGGACTGCCATAAGTGGCTTCTGGGCACCAAAGAGAATAATTCAGACTCTCTTCCAAGGGCTTCTGTGCCAGAAATGTTTGTCCACACCTGCCTTTGGCATTCTATCCCCTACCTCTCTTCCTCCACACCCTCTCACTTCATACCTGTCCTGTAAAACTTTCTATTCCTTCAGCATAACAAGTTCTCACCTCACACTTTGGATTTGCTATTCCCCATATGAAAGTATAGAAGGATGTTTCAAAGCATGTAATGCTCAGAAAGAATACAACATAAAAATCATTTTCCGGTAAAAAAACAATACTCATGAAAAACCTCCAGCCAAAATAACAAACAACAAGCCTCAAGAAAGGGAAGGACACAACAATCAAGAAATAGTGGGGAGCAGATGTGGCTCAAGCAGTTGCTCATCTGCCTCCCACATGGGAGGTCCCAGGTTCATTCCCCAGGCCCTGGTACCTCAAAAAATAAATAAATAAATAAAATAAAATAAAATAAAGAAATAGTGGTAAGACAACCAGTAAACACTAAAATTCCAAATGATTTTTTTAAAACTAGGATTTAAGATAGAATTACATTGGGTAAAAAGGCAAGGTGACATGAAGCAAAATAAAGCCAAAGTTTCCATCTTATTTGGGGAGAGTTGTGTAAAAACTGCAAATTTATCTCTAAACATTAAAGCATGTTTTTTTAATGTGTAGAAGTGAGGCAGGCTAATTTAGGGAATGAGAAGACGAATCTAAAACCTGGCAGAAAAACATGGCAGTGAAATGCATGACCGTGGAATTCCACCTGGAAATCCTAAGGGAAAGACCCCACGAGAATCTGCTGGAAGAATGGAGAACCCTCCATTTCGAATGAGATATCATTCGGGATCAAGCAAAAGCCCCAGATAGTCTCAAGGGGACTTATCATCCCCTGCCCAGAATTGACAGGTGGGGTAATCAACCAAAACAGCAAACAGCTGGGACCCCTCCCCTGACCATTAGCAAGGGGGAGGAATAATTAGTGGTTTAAAAAGTAACCTCACAAGCAGAAAGCTCTCTTGCCCCCTTATCTGCCTGGACCAGGCCTCCAGTACACCTAGGAACCCATAATCTATTATTTTCTCCCATTTCTATTCTCTTCTCTCATTTCCTAATAAACTAGTGGCCTAACTAAACTGGTGTATTAGCCAAAGAGGTGCTGATGCAAAGCACCAGAACTCTGTTGGCTTTTATAAAGGGTATTATTTGGGGTAGAAGCTTACAGTTATAAGGCCCTAAAGAGCCCAACTCAAGGTACCATAAGAGGTATTTTCTCACCCAAAGTCGATTGTCATGTGTTGAAGCAAGATGGCAGGCGATGTCTGTGAGGGTTCAGCTTTCTTCTTCCTCTTAAGGCTCTGTGGTCCCAGCTTCTTCTGATCTCAACTGTAGGCTGGCATAAGGCTCGTCACTCTCCCTGGGCTCGTTTCTCTCCAGGCTCAGCTGCTCTGTTCTCTCCACAGGTCAGCTATAGACTATCAGGCTCATCTCTCTTCCTGGGGCTGTGTCTATGGAGCACTCTCTCTTCCTTCATATCTGCTCTGTGTTCTCCTTCTCTGTGTATTTACTTCCTGTCTTTGATTGAGCATCCATTTATATAGCCCACAGCTGTAGGCTGGCTGGAGGTGGGGACTCAAACTGAGTCACCCTAATGATGTGGTCAAATGAAAGCTCTAATCTTGATTTAATAAAGTAAAAGTGAAACCTCTGGGCCTAATACAATCTAATACACCCAGAGGAACAGACCAATTTATAAACACAATCCAATAACTCTTTTTGGAATTCATAAACAATACCAAATTGCCACAACTGGCATGTTCTTAAATTCTTTTATGTAACATAGCCAAGAACTAAAGGAAATCTGGCAACAGAAAGATAAAGAAGATATAAAACTTCCAAAAAACTAGAGAAATAAGGAAAAAAAAGAAAATCAAATTATTCCACCTAGAAAAAGGAAAAATTTAAAGGAGAATAAGAAAGAACTATTTTAAAAGCAGCCAAATTAATTTCATATGAATTACAGATTTAAATGCAAATATAAATTATTAAAAGAAAATATAGATAAACATATTATAAAATTAGAGTGTGGAAAGGCCAAACATGTCACCAAGTCTAGAAACTGTAAAGAAAATGATTAACAGATCTTACTGCATTAAAAAATAAACCAAAACCAAAAACCTCTGTAGATAAGGTCAATATACAACCAACATATATAGTAGAAAAAATGGTTTTAAATTTGTAAATACTCTTCACAAATCAACAAGAAAAAGATAATATATACATACATATATACATACACATACAAACATATGGCTTTAAAAACATGAGTAGGTAATCCACTAAGTCATAAAAGCAAATGATCCATTCAAATATGAAAAGATGTTTAATTTTACTAATAAATATTAATTAAAAATAAATATCACATTTTACTTGGATTAATAAAGATTCTGAGATAATAATAGTACACATGTGAAAACACTGGGAAGCAGATACTCTCATATTATTTTGGGGAGTATGAATTGGTATAACTTTTTGGGAGGCAATTTAGAAAATGTGCTTCAAAATTTAATAGTTAATATACCTTTTGACCCAGAAACTCCATTTTAAGGAATTTATCCTACAGAAGAAACAATACAAGTTTACTAAGATATTTATTCAAGAATGTGTAGGTTTACAATCAAGAATTGGAAATAATCTAAACAATTTAAAGATATATCATTAAGAGCATGCTTTAAAATATGGTATAGTTATAGACTGAAATAATTTTAGCCATTAAAAGTATGAGATAAATCTCTACATACCTATATAGGAAGATATCAATGACATATTAAATTATAAAAGTGCATTACTGATAGATGCTATATGTTTGAACTCTAAAATATTATGCTACATTTTAAAAAGCCAGTTGCAAAGTAACAATATTGTATGATTTCATTTATAAGGAATGTCCAGAAAAGGCAAATCTATAGAAACAAAACAGATTAGTGGTTGCCTTGGGCTGGGGCAGGAACAGGAATTGTCTGCAATGGACACAAGGCATCTCTCTTAGGCGACAGAAATGTTCTACAGCTGAATTGATGTGATGGTGGCACAACTCTGTCAATTTACTAAAAATCATTGAATTGTACTCTTTGTGAATTTCATGATATGTAAATTATGCCCCAATTAAAGCTCTTTTTAAAAGTAAGCAAAATACTGGTCACTATAATGATGGCATGTGAATATGCAGGCATATTGACATTTTTGCAAAGAAAGTTCTGCCTTAGGACATTTCTGTATTGTTTGAAAGTTTTTCAGTAACAAATACTACTTTTACAGTCAGGAAAATTTATAAAGACAAATACAAATATTATCCTTGAAAACTCTTGGATTAGGTATGGTATGTTCCCTTCAAAATAACCAAGATTTGATTTCATTTATTGTCTGCCAGACATAGCATTTTTGGCTTATTTTGCAAAAAAAAACAAAAAACAAAAAAAAAAAAAACAGAGTGAATAAAGATCAAGCCATTTATAATGGCAATATCCCATAATGTGATGTAATAAAGAAAATCACTAACACTTAATGGGGCACTGCTCTCTATGCTTTAAAAGAATTCACATATTTAATTTGCATAACCACCCCATGTTACAATCCAACAACTACACACTTGGCAAAGGCCACAGAGCTGGTGAATACAGATCAGGGATTTAAACCCAAGTGATCAGATCCTTAACAAGTACACCAGCCTGACCATACCCAGGGAGTGGTAATGTTATACAAACCAACTCTTCTCTGATTACACAGGTTTCCTTCAATAAAACCTTTCCTAGCTCCCGGACCTTTGATTCTGGTAAAAGGGTTTCAATGTTTCTTTTGACTACATCCACATGTTGCCAATTCAAGTCAACAGAATGTGTAAAGTCATGTATTCAAGGTTTTTGTTTACACAATGCTAAATAGCTAATACAGGAAATGGCAAGGAGTGAAAGCTCAGCAAATATTTGTTGAATTATTTAAATGGTTTCAACATTTGCAAATCCAAATTGGCTGACAGTTTTGGAAGTAGCTTTTAAAACAACAAAGACATAATGAATGGGCCAAAAGCCTTCCCTTTTCCCTCAAGGTTTAAGATATCAGGAAGCCTGATTCAACAGGGATTGTCCACTGAAAGAACATTGCAGCCCATCACATTTCAATTATTTCTACATCTTCACTGTCAAGTAATTAATAAGACAAGCTCCCAAAGACACTGAACATATATCAAATAGACATGACATACTCTCCTGCACTTCCCACAAAACAGGTAATGCAGCATGTTACACTGAAACTAGGACATCAAGACCCTTTTCAATTCTCTTATCATTAGATGAGGGAAATAAATCAGCCCACTAATGCTTGGCTATGATTTCCTTAAAATAACGCTGATCCGTTAAGTCCCATGTGTTTTCAGTTAAAAATGTTCACATCAAAAAGTGAGCCCTAAAAACTCAAAGATTCTTCTGGTCTTAGAATTTTGAAATAACGGTCTCTTTCTTAATAAGTCACCCATAAATTCCAAACAAATGCAAATCCCAGTTTAAAGGAGTGAGAAAGCTTCCACCCTTGTTTTGTGTTATAGATATTTGCCCCACCCCACCCCTTTGTGTCAAGCTGAGATAAAAAATAACAGTTCCCTGAAACTATTGGGTTTCAACTCAATTTAAAAAGTCTCATTTAAATGGAGCCTCATTCATTAATTTTGAAATTAAGTTATATCAGCTCTTGCCATCTCAATGTAAAGTCCTCAAATATACATGAAAAAGTTATTATCTTATTCTTCTGCAGTGTTTAAAAATTAATAATGATGAAAGTCCAATTCTTGGACTTCCACAGAAACTATGAAGTGCATAGATTTTAAGTTAGGGCATCATTAGTAATTTTAGCCTCCATTGTACTTATAACCAACATTCATATTCTATCAATATCATCATATTAAAACTCTTTGCATTATAAAGCTAATTTTACAAACCAATTTCTCATTGCTAGGCATACTCCAGATTGGGCAATACTCTCATGTTAAACCATTCAGAGATGGAGTCTCTTCTAGCTTGATTCTTATTGAGAAACTCAATTTTGTTTAAAGCATCAGTTTCAATCTCTGGAGCACTGAGGTGAAAGTCTACATTGTGTATTTTAAGTTTGGTTAGATTTTTATATTGTGCTTCTGTAACCTATGGTTGAGAATTGATAATTATAATTACAAAATCATTCTATAGATGCCTTTATATTATAAAATAGCAGAAGGTTAATATTTGAAATTGCTGAAACTGGCAGGATTTAACCTAGACTGCTATTGTGATGCTCGCTAAACAGGTCTCACTGCTGTTTGTGGTTACTCTAGACTTAGGTTCACCCTTGTGTATGTTTATTATTGTGATGGTGATTCTAGATTGTCTTTACCCTTATTTATAGATTAGGCTCTCCCTGGTATATGCTTACATTTGTGATAGTAACCACTCCACCCTCCTGTTTAATATCCCATATGAAAAGCCTTGTAACTGACCTCTACTCTGTACTTTCCTATCCCAAAACCCTGATCCCTGATCATGATAGTTAACTTTGTGACTCACCCTGGTTTGGCGCCCCACCCCCATCCTGTTCAGCCCCTTAATGTTTATTAATGAAGGAACCTGTGTCCAGCTCCACCCCAATTATTCGTTAGCACCCCAATGTTATAAAATATTAGAATTTCTGCAGATCCAGGAGGCAGTGTTTGGGCTGTCAAAGACAACTGGCCTCCTCTGTCTGCGCAAACTCTCTCTTTGAAACCCCAGTGTCTCAGAAATTGGCTTGAAAGGTGCGTTGGGAGAAAAGAAGTCATTTTTGCTCAATATCACTTCCGCTTTTAATTTCTATGAGAAGCACGGTTTCAGGCCATCTTCCGGTAGTCAGTTGAGGAACCATTGGCTTATATCTAAAACGCACACCAAATTGTCTACATACCTGTTGACTTGCAGGGAGGAGTAGGGAAAATCCACTTTGCTGTGTAAATGTGGTAGGTCCTCGTGGAATTTACAGACGTGACCTTACAAGTGAACTGATGGGGACACTAAATTGTGTATTAAGAATTTTTCCCACATAAGCAACTACAAAATCTCTAATACCTCTTCCTAGAAGTAGCTGAGCTGGCTGTCCACTAATCTTCCCTCAATAGCTTGTTAGCATCTTGTACTTAAGACATTAACCAGACCTTCTCAGTTCCACTAATAAGAATAAGACATCTTGCTGTAAAACCAGAGCAGATGGCATCGGGGGGCACCCTGTGGCTCAGTAAACCAGTGACTTCCCCCTTAAGGACTAAAGGCGGGACGTGCTGGAGTGGTCAGTAGAAAAGGGAGTTATGGAAGCCCTGAAATTAGGAGCCTACACATCAAGATCCAACTCTGAGCTGTGATTGATTAACCACTGAAACCGGGATAGCAAGGATTAGGCAGACATGCTGGAGGAAAAACAAAATTAAGGAGTGTGTCCTGTTGCTTATTACAAGACCATTGAAGAAATCGTACGTCTTTGCTGATCTGTCAAAACTGTACCATATCACCTTAACTTTTTTTTTCTTTCCTTGCATATAAAAATCCCAACTCACATTCTCTCAGCGAACTGGTTTTAAGAAGATTCCCCAGTTCCTTGGTTGTGCACTAGCAATAAATCACCTTCTCACTGGGAGACATGTTTCTCTTTTGTCGCGCCAGATCGAGCGGGCCCTTCTTTTGGAAATAGCCTTGTTTACAGTAACAACACTATCATGTGATCAAGGCTGTAATAAAGGCAGGCTCCTTAATTCTGATTTACAATTCCTGGCAGTTTGGGAAAATGTCTTATTTTATTTTGTGTCCCGGGTATGTATCACAGTTTCGGGGAGAGGCCATGCACTGGATAAAAATGAATGAAGGAGAGAAAGAAGGAAGAAAAAAAAAGAAGGGAGGGAAGGAGAGGGTGTGCAAAAGTGCTTTGAAAACTGTAAATGCCGTGCATGTGTTAGAGCTCAACGGTATTATTGTTTTTATTTGTACTCAAGGAAGTGGCCGATCCCCTTATTACGGGGTCAGTTGTGCTTAGCCTTAGAGCATGTCCTCTCCTTACCATGTTTCATGTTCTCTCCATAGCGCTGCTCCTCTAGTAAGGCTTACAATAACTAAATCCATCTTCTTGAACAAAACAACACACAACAAAAACAATTGTTGCTAACCTAAGGCTAGCTGACAGAGGAATAAAAAGTTTTTCCACTCTGATTTAAAAAAAAAAAAAAGGAGTCTCTGTTTTCTCTCAAATTTTACTCATTCAAGCATCTCCTCAGAGTTTCAGATTCCCCAAAGAAAGGACGAACAGGCCAGCAGGCTATTGAGATAAAAAGTCACAAATTTAAAACTACTCGAAATAAACACCACTGCATTCTCTATCTCCACGCAGATTTATTTTATATATATATATATATATTTATCTTCTCACAGTGCCCTTTCCTGAATTTAGAAAGTAAGTTAAAATTACACTTAAAAGCCAAAACTGTTCTGTGAAAATCTGTCAAGATGTGTTGGTTACTGTTGTTTTTAAATCATTACGGTTGTCCAGTATGGCAGTTTGAAGCTTTGTGAACCCCAGAAAATCCTGTTCTTAAAGCTAATCCATTCTTGTGCAAGTAAACCTGTCAGAGATTATAAAAGAAATATCAGATTTAATTCTATATGTCATATTTTGAGAGGAAAAATGAAATGGGGATATTCACAGAGAAGAATGTGAAAAGTCTATGGGTGTTGTTAAATGAAGAAATTTGAAGAAAGTAGGCTTATTTAACTTGGATTGCAGAGAATCCTAGAGAAAAACAAACACAGTTATTTCTTTAAATATTTGAAGATATCTCCTATTAAAGATGAAACAGGTGTATTTTGCATGTCTCAATGACAAAATCAGGAACAATGTACTCAACATAAAAACTGAATATCATGTGGGATGCTCAGTCCCAACCCCTTGGGAGAGAAATTCAAGAATTTGTTTTGGGAGAGGTAATTTACAGATGCCTAGTAGACATTCACATGGAGAAATTAGATAACTGAGGTTCTGAAAAGAAGGCAGAGTTTGAGGTACAATTTTGGATGGTATTTGAAAATTTAGGCTTGGATGAATTCACTAAAGAAATAAGGCTTTTTGTATGAAAATAATCCAAGGACCGAGCCCTTGGCTACTCTAACATTTAGATATCCAAAACAGAAGGAGGCTCCAGAAAAAAAAAAAAGAATAGTGGCTTAGTTTGGGTTTCCACAGAAGCAGAGTCTGAGGCAAGAATTTGAATACAAGTAGTTTTCTTGAGAGGTGATCCCAGAAAACACTGGTGGGGGGTCAGAACAAGAGAAGAAAGGGAAGAAAAGAAGGGAAGAAAGCCAATAAAAAGTACGTTTTCAAGCAAGTTACTACAGTGGGCAACTAAAGCTTATTCCTACTAGGGCACTCTTTAAACCAGTGTAGAGTGCATGCCTCACAGTTATCCCACCAATGAAAAGGAAGCTGAAGGTATTTAGATTCCAGCTGCCATCAGTCATTGGTTAGGAGCTGTTCCCAGGAGCATTAATTCTTTGGTACTTTGAGCCTCTTATGCTCGTGGGCCGAGTGGGCTCCAGTGACCAAAGAAAACCCAGTGTTGCCAACTGAGAGTTGGCTAGAACACACTGAATTGCTAACACCTGAGGGAATATGGGAACGCAGCAGCCTCCACCACCACAAGGTCAGAAAGACGGGGAGAAAACAAAGCAAGGGTGATATCCTGGAAGCCAAGTAAATTATGAGTTAATAATGTAAAATACATCCTTGCAGTATGTTTGATATTAGGGACAAATCCTCTAATTGTCCTTTCAACAATAATATTCTATTAAATTAAGGAATAGAAAATTTTAAAAAACTATTGGCATTGAGTCCCAAAAGTAACATTCTCCCTCTACCACCTTTAAAGAGAGTTCTGTATAAGGAGATAAGTGGCTTATAAAGACCCATTGATCAATATGTTAAATGAAAGGAGAGGTGCCAACAGCAAGAACAGTATTTATAAGCTTAGAGATAAAAAGCACCAGTATTTTCAGAGGTCACCATGGAGAGCATATTGTTTGTACAAAAGATATTAGCTGACCAACATCAGTAATGTGTACGATTGAGTACATTATACATTTTATGAAAGCATGGGAAAATGCATTTTTGTTTCTAGATTCAGCTTCTGCTTCGCTAGAATGTAATTAATTCACAAATAAAACTCTCTAAATTGAAAGTCCCAAACTCCCATAAATCATATTCCCTTACTCATCCTAGATGTTTCTTTTTAAAATATTTTCTTAATTATTTGAAAAAAATAATTGGGAATTAGTTTTGGGTTACATTGTGTGTCCCCCCAAAAGATGTGTTCACATCCTAAATCAAGGTTCCATGAGTGTGACCTTCTCTGGAAACAGAATCTTTGAAGATGTGATTATTTAAGATTTGGTCAAACTAGATTAAAGTGGGCCCCAATCCAATATTGTAACCAGATTCCTCTAGGTTCTTGGCTATGTTACATAAAAGAATGTAAGAACAGCCAGTTTAGCTAGGCCAGCAGTTTATTAAGGAGATGAGAGTAGAGAACAGAAACAGGAGAAAGTAACAGATTACAAGCCCCCAGGAGGACTTGCCTGCTGGGTCTAGGCAGAAGAAGCGAGCTCCTGGGGTTGCTTTTTCAACCACTAATTACTCCTCCCCTTGTTAATATTTGGGGGAGGAGTCCCCGCTGTTTGCTGTTTTGATTGGTTACCCCACCCGTCAATTCCACCCACCACCACCCCTGGGGAGGCCAATGACAAGGCCCTTTGAGAATATCTGGGGCTTTTCCTTGATCCCAGATGAAATTTCGTTCCAAATGGGGGATTCTCCGGGGTTCTTCCAGCAAGCTTCTGGTGGGGGCTTTCCCTCAGGGGGGCTCCAGGCGGAATTCCATGGTCACATGTTTCACACCCGTGTTTTTCTGCTAGGTCCCAGATTCACCTGCTCATTCCCTAAACCAGCCTGCCTCTATATGACTCGTGTCCTTATTAGAAGAGTAAATTTGACCCACACGCACGGGGGAAGACCACGTGACAACCGAGACTGAGATTGGAGTTGGGCTGCCACAAATCGAGGAATGCCAACGATTGCCAGCAGACTGCCGGAAACTAGGAAGAGGCAAGGAAGGATTCTCCCCTGAGGTAGCAGAGGGAACAGGGCCCTGCCAACACCTTGATTTCCTACTTCCCACCGCCAGTTCCTGTGAGCCAGTAAATTTCTGTGTTAAGCCACCCAGTTTGTGGCACTTTGTTGGGACAGCCCTAGGAAGCGAAGACAGGGTTTGTTTGTTTTTAATTCTTTAGTATGTGCAAACGGATCAGAGAAGATTTATCTGTAGAAAAATAAATAAGTAAAGGAGATTTGTTCTGCAGTTCACCTTCGTGAAAAAGGTTACTTTTTGTGCCTTTACCATCAGGAAAAAGACAGCGAGGAAATTTACACAGAATTAAATAGTCAAGTGTAAATACTGGCATTATGCATGTTTGGCAGCAAGCAGATGCTATAGGACTCTTCAAGCAAATCTTAAACATATTCAGCATCCGACTGCTGCTGTTTTGTGTTTAGAACCCACTACTTCAAAATAATTCTATATCACCTGGGAAGACGGTAACTGAAACTTGGACCTGGACATTTATTTTGAGGATATTTATCAAGAAAAATAATCATGGCTGATGTTCTGTGGGATTGGCAGTCCGTCCTCAGTTGTTTGCCTGTAAGAGCTATTTAAAGGACAAAGGGGAAAAGGGAAATTGAAAAGTAAATTAAATGTTGGAAGTGAAGGGCTGTCACCTCAGATTTAATAATGTCATTATTGAAAGTTAAATACCAGGTAATTATGGATATGAAGATGTGGGAGAGATTCACTGCATGATTGCAAAAACATATAACCAGAAATCTCAGAGAGAAGAATTTAACTTCATGCACAGAACTTTCTAAACTACTCATACTTTACACACAGCCTATCCTTACTAGCCCATCAAATCTCAGTAGTTAGAAATACCTTGAGTTAGGAGTCTGAGATTTGGTTTATTTTCACTCAAATGCAGTCTATTTGGTTTTTCTTTAAGCTTTGTTTTAGTTTACTCTTTTAAACTGGATGTGGTCCCACGGATTGGTGGTGTGTGTATATGCCTAGCTACCTTGCAAAATAGTTCCCTCTGCAGGCAGAAGCTTTAAGATTGTATCTTGTTGAGCATGGATAATAATTCTACTGCAGTTTCCACAAGGTTCATTCCTGAATGCACAGCACACAGCCTCATCCCTCAACTTCACTCTTGCTTCCCTATTCTAATATACAGCACTGGAACGATGACATCCTGGACCATATTTCATCAGCACATGTCTTTCTCCTGATGTATTGTGTTTCATACCAGCGCTTTTATAGCAGGACAGAATTCCTGGTGAGTGAAAACTCATAAATAATATTACAATTAAAAATAAAAGATTACTTAGAAGGTAGCAAGTGTATTTAGATGTGACTTTTAAATGGCAGCTGCATGGCATTTTTCAAATCTCAGAAAGATCTATTATGTGAGCCATGAGGGAACTGGGGAGATGATGGTTTTTCATACTGTCTATACTTTCTTATTCCTTTCACAGATAAACATACACTGAGGGACAAACTCAGAGTTTTGTTAAAATCTGGATGTGAATATTCTCGCTGTCCTGATATTGTGATAATCAGGGTAGGCTAAACATTAGCTATATTAGAAACCATGCATGTGTCCCCAGACCTAGTTTTTCTCCCTAGGTCTGGTTTTTAGAATGCTGGTGATAAACCAAGCCTGATTTATTATATGGCCATCCTGTATGGGAAATGACTGTAACTCTAGGTATCTTTGGTCAACCTTAAGAGATAT
>JAQZBX010036090.1:0-24318 GCA_029593785.1 Cabassous unicinctus
AGATGTGAGAACTGGGACTACTCCAAGTATCCCCAGCTGGTGTCCATCCAGGCCAGCTGGGACAGGCCCCTGGGGTGTGCTGGGCCCCTGAGCTGTAGACACAGGGCCCCCAGTTCCAGGCCCTCCTTGACTGTTTCAGATCTCTCCCTCCTGGAGCCCAGGCTGGAGTGTGGGGCCAATGTCATCAAGGCATCCCTGAGCCTGTGCCAGCTGGAGAGCCTGGGCTTCGAGAAGGTCTTCATGTACCTGCAGGACAGCCAGTGCTCGGGCTTCGAGGAGAGAAGCAACCAGAACTGGGTGTCTGTGGTGACCCCAGCCCGGGATGGCCCCTGTGGCACTGTGATGACGGTACGTCCTGGACAGGCTCGGAGAACTGCCTGGTTCAAGCTACTAGCTCCACCACTTGCTAGTCGTATGAGCTTGGGCGAGTTATTTAGCCTGACTGTGCCTCAGTTTCCTCAACTGTAAAACTGGGTAATAACAGTGCCTGCTCCATAGGCTCATGGCAAGTATCACGTGAGTTACTATATGTGGAGTGATGGAGACAGTAACAGGCACATAATAAGTGCTCAATAAAGTTAGCTTCCAAGAAAGAGATGCTGCAGGGGGATGATAGTGCCCCATTTTACTGATGGGGAAAGTAGGGTGCAGAGAGGGCAGTAGGTATCAGAGCTGAATCCAGAAGCAGGTCCGTTTCTCTCCAGTGGTCCTGGGGGGTCCTGAGAAGCAGGGTCTGCACCCCTGGCATTCGGAGAACCAGGACTTTGCCTACAGAGACCTCCTCAATGGGAACCAGAGTGCCTGAAATTCCACCATGAATGGATGACTCAGCTCAGGGCTTTCTGTCTCTTTAGCCTTCGGGAGAGGAAGCATGGGGTGACGGAAGGAGCATTTAGCCAAAGCCTGACGCAGGCCTCTGGCTCATGAATGGTCACTGCCATTGTCTTTCTTCATCATGGGGACTGGGAGGGCAGCTTGCAGGCTGCCAGAGACAAGCCCTGTGGCTTTGCCATCCTCCTCTGCTTCTCATGCCCCTTTATCTCACCCCCAAACAGAGGAACGAGACCCACGCCACGTACAGCAACACACTTTACTTGGCAAAAGAGATCATCATCCGTGACGTCAACATCAAGATCAACTTTGCTTGCTCCTATCCCCTGGACATGAAAGTCAGCTTGAAGACCTCCCTGCAGCCAATGGTCAGGTGTGGCCAGAGAGGGTCCCCAGCGCCCCTGGCCGACTCTACCCTCCAACCCCTTAATTAGGAGGCCCTGAGCTTCTCTGTCCACTGCCACCCATAGGGAGGCAGTGTGGCCCAGTAGAGGAGGCCAGCTAGGAAGTCCAGATCTTGGGTTCAAATCCATCCTCTGTTGTGTCCTAACCAGATGGCTTTGGGAAGTTGGTTGCCCTTCTCTGGGCGTCAGTCTTCTCATCTGTGAAACGGGCTTAGCAATACCTGTACTGCCTTTCTTAGAAGCACAACAGTGCTCTGCAGGTGTGAATCAGATAACAGTGTCTCTGGCTTACTGGAGGGGCAGGGGGTGTGGACTGGAAGGAGAGAGGAAGGGTTCAGTCTAGCTCCACTATGGAACTTTGGGCAAATTGTGGCCATACTTGGACCCCAGTTTCTATTTACAGAGAAGGTATTTGCAAATTTTGCTCCTTGGAGCCTGAGAGCCTACGGGGAGGTGATTTGGGGGTCCCTGCAGGGTGAACCGGAGCAGTTCCACTTATATTGCATGCACATAAGGTTTTAGTATATAAAAAAGGGGATTCTGTTGCTAAGTAAAATTGAAAATCTCTGAAGGAGATGGATCACAGGCCAAGGATGCTGATGCTGGAAAAAATAGTAGTCATAGTCATAATTAGCATTTATTGAGAACTTCTTATATGCCAGGCACCGTGCTTAGCACTTGACATGGGACATCTCATTAAAACCTCACAGCAGCCCTAGCAGGTGGAGCTATCATTATTGTTCTTATTCAGAGAAGTTGAGTAATGTTCCCAAGTTTGCATAGTCTGGAAAGTGACAGAGCTGAGATTTGAACCCAGGCCATCGGGCCCAGAGCCCCCACTCCTCCATGACCGTCTGTCTAAAGCTTGGCCATGGTTGCAAGTTCTGTGGGTCATCCAGACCCGAGGAAGCCTGCTGGGAGCTGGAGAGTGCATGGCTGGCTTGGGAGAAGAAGGTTGCTCATCGCCTGCTCTTGGCATGTCTTAGGCCTGATAAGCTGCAGGGTGCAACTCATCTTTGGGCAAATCTCTCTGTGGTTTGGGCTGGAAATCTCAGCTCCCTCCAATCCTGAGTCCAAACTGAGAACCTGGTTCTCACCTTGGTTCACCTTGGTCATGCGCATTCCCGAGTACTTCTCGTGAACCTTATTTCCTGGGGCATCAGCCTTCCGTGTCCTCTGTGGGATCGCCCCGTGAAGTCAACCCCAGCATGGCTGTTTTCCGTGTGGTTAATAATAAATAACTCGTTTAAAGCACCCCCAGCTTCTGATGTAGGGGTTAGTACACCACGGTGGACACCAGGACTCAGACTTAAGTCTATAGAGCTCACAGCCCCTGCCTTTTAACCTGTTCTAGGTTGAGACCAAAGTTGGGGGTCTGGTTCCCTTGGGAATTTGTTGCACGTCTTGAAGGTTACGGTGGTACCTGGTAGAGGGACTGGGTGTGGTTGAGGTCCTTGCTCCTCAAAGTATGCACCAACAGCGTCAGCAGCACCTGCGAGCGTGCTAGAAATGCAGAATCTTGGGCCCCACCCCAGACCTTCCCAAATCAGAGCCCGCGTTTCAGTTAGCCCTCCAGGGGCGCGCTCATTGCAGTTTGCAAAACCACTGGTTGGTGCGTCCCAGTCCTACTGCCAGAGGAAAAGGCAGACAATGGCAAGGCACTGCAGGGAATGCAGACCTCCAGGGCTGGGCCACCTGCTGTTCTGCAGCGCGGGTCCTCTCACCGGCCCCTCTCCCCGCAGTGCCCTGAATATCAGCGTGGGCGGGACGGGCATGTTTACCGTGCGGATGGCGCTCTTCCAGAGCCCCACCTACACGCAGCCCTACCAGGGCTCCTCCGTGACGCTGTCCACCGAGGCCTTTCTCTACGTGGGCACCGTGCTGGATGGGGGCGACCTGTCCCGCTTTGCCCTGCTGATGACCAACTGCTTCGCCACACCCAGCAGCAACGCCACGGACCCCTTGAAGTACTTTATCATCCAGGACAGGTGAGGCAAAGGTTCTTATGGGGGGCGGGGGGGAATGGATGGATTCAGGGGGTCTCTGGACTTGGAGGGGGGAAATGTACATCTCTCTATTCTTAGCCTCTAACTGGAATTTAGCATTTGCATCCATTAGGAATACAGGCGACAAGCCGCAGAAGTATTAGCAGGAAGCGTTAATGATAGCATTAACGCCTATCATTACTTCTGAATTAGTACAGTTATTAGAATTTCCACTAGCCCTTATTATTTCATGCATTAATCAAGAAATATATATCAAATGTTTAACTATTTTGAGAACTGTTTCGATTTAATTCGTTTCCCTTATTTTATTTTATGCATTTAAAAACATTATTTTGAGGAGGGATGTAGGCCTCACCAGACATCCACGGGGGTTTATCCTTGGCTGAGAAAGGGTGAAGAAACCTTGTCTAAGGGCAAGCCCAGGGCTGGGAAGAATTAGGGGAGGCTCGTTAGCCAAGGGCCAATTGGAACAACGAGGCCAAAGGCCTAGAGGCATTTAGGAACTGCTAGTTCCCATTTTCATAAATTGAACAGATATTTTTGTAAGGTTACTGTGTGTAGGCTCTGAGGATACTGCAGCGAACAGAAAAGACGAGAATCTCTGTCCTCGTATAGTTTATATACTAAGGGGTGTGGGCGAGACTGACAATTACACAAAAGTGAAATGTATTATTGAGACAAAGGTGCTATAGAAAAATTAAGCCAGGGAAGGAGAGAAGCATTTGCAATTTTATTAACATGGTCAGGGAAAGCATCACTGAGAGACAATGACCTATTTCCTTCCTTTTCTTTGAATCTGCCTGGAAGCATCAATGGGAAAGTCTCACTCTCTTATTTGTTAACCTGCCTTTTGTAATGAAAAGAAAGAAGTCTGCCTTAGTGCTTTTTCAGTCAACACTGTCCAACTAAAATTGAATAGCCCTGCTTTGTTCACCTTGTTTTTATTTCTATGGTCATATTTTATTAATGGCAAGTGAGACTGTTTGCTCTTTGTGGGCATGAGCTAAAAATTCATCTAAAAGCAAAGGTATTACGGGGAGCAGATGTGGCTCAAGCCGTTGAGCGCCTGCTTCCTATGTACGAGGTCTCGGGTTCGATCCCCGGTTCCTCCTTAAAACAAACAAACGAAAAAACCATCTCTCGTTGGTAAGCAGATGTAGCTCAGTGGTTGAGCACCTGCTTCCCATATACAAGCTCCTGGGTTCAATCCCTGGGACCTCCTTTAAAAAAAAAAAGATTAAAACTAAAGGCATTTTGTGAAATATGTAAGTGGATTTCAAGACAAACAAACAGTAAGTGAATAATATTACAGATGTTGCATGAGTAAGAAACATGCATGAAGGTGTTATCTAGATAAGGCAAAAAAAGAACTGAAATTTGCCCTGACCTTGATGGTGGCATCACGGAGATTTGTGTTCAAACTTCAGTTTTGCCATGTCTTCGTTCTGAGACATAAGTTTCCTCATCTCCCTGGATATCAGTTTTCTCATGTGTGGAATGAGGGTAAATGCTACCTACTATGCAAGGATTTTTTTTTTAAGTTTTTTTTTCTAAGTGTGAAAGTACTGCATGTACATTGTGGGAAACTTGACAAGCAATGGAAGTAGAAATAAGCAGGAAGGAATACTGGGTGTGCTTGTGTGTTTCTGTCTGGGCAAGTGAGAGATGGGTTGAGAGCTGCTAGTCTAGGGCAGGTGCCCAAACACAGGACCGCAGATGGTGCTGAGTGGCTGGAGGGGGCACTGGGCACCCTGCTTGGGTGGAGTGTGTTCGAGCACCAAGGACCCTACTGGGGGAACAGCCAGGGTTGCCATCCTCACTTTCAGGAGGGTGGGTCCCCTTAACCTCAGGGCTTTGGTTTTGCCAAGTGGAGGACACACTTTTGGGGCCAGATCTGAATTGTGGGGACACAGAGCAAAGAGTAATTGCCACCCCCAGAAGTCTTCATGCCAGTTCTTTCTCGATGCAGTCAGCATTCAGCCTCCCTTCTAAGTAAATTTTGAACAGAAAATGTGAAATAGCAGAAGAGGTGCCCGATGAGTCTGCCCAGAGCCCCTTGCTCCCTGATCCAGCCCAACACTTGCGTGAGTCTCTGCAGGGGCGACTCTGAGCACGAATCCATCAGTGCACTTGCGTGCAATTGTGTGTGTGTGTGCAGATGGCTCCAGTTTGGTCAGTGGCCCTCAGTACTCAGAAGTGTCCATTGTTAAAATTAGCCACCAAGCACATCGTAGGTTAATATCCAATAAATGGGACCTAGCCATTCCTGAATGCCATTTCCTGGGACATCTGAAAGTGCTGATTTTCTGGATAGTTTGAACTGTGTGCTGCTATTTTTACTTTAGCATCAGGTATATGTAGCACCTACTGTGTGCTACATACTGTTCTTAGCACTTTGCCAAGGTAACTTATTTAGTCCTCACAAGGATCTTACTAGGTGGGTTACAATTATTATCCCCTTTATACAGATGCGGAAACTGAGAGATTAAGTAAGTTGCCCAAGGTCACACAGCTTATAGGTGGTGGAGTGAGATTTGAATTCAGAAAACCTGGCCCCAGAGTCTTGGCTTAACCAGCCACGTTACATGACGTGACCCTTCCAGATGTCCACGCACGGAGGACTCAACCATTCAAGTGGTGGAGAACGGGGAGTCCCCTCAGGGCCGATTTTCTGTCCAGATGTTCCGCTTTGCTGGAAACCACGACTTAGTCTATCTGCACTGTGAAGTGTATCTTTGTGACACTGTGGAGGAAAAGTGCAAGCCGGTGAGTCTTCTTCTCCCTCTGCCTATTTGCCATCACCTCCTATCACCCACCTCCCATAACCACTGATCTGAAAGTCATTTGGGCCAAAAGGTCTAGAAGAAAAGAAACGTTTCTGCTGCACATCCCTCTTTTAGTACTGGAGTACAAAGTGCAGTAAGATGGGGTGGGTGCGGCCAAGCAGGAGACCTTGGGGACCCAAGAAGCACCAAGGCAGTGCTGCAGGCTGGTAAACGCTTTGGCTTATCTGCAAGTTTGTGTTCCAGTAACAGTAGCTGGCATTTTTACCTGCTTTCTACATGGGGAGACAGACTCAGAGAGGTTAAGCGATTTGCCTGAGATCATACCTCTAGCAAATGGTAGAGCTGGGATATGAGCCCAGACATCCAGAGTTCCTCACCCACCTTCCACTCCACCTGTACTATACTCTGGGGTGCACAGCCCACTTCCCACATCAGACCACATTTAGTCTTCCTCATGGGAGGTTGTCTCTGGCACCTTCTCCCTGCAGACTTGCTCTGGGACCAGATTCCGCAGTGGGGGCGTCATAGACCAAACCCGTGTCCTGAACTTGGGGCCCATCACACGGAAAGGTAAGAGAGCCCCTCCCTGCCCCCACATTCCTGGCAGGGAATATTCTCTGGAGAGAAGGTAGTGATAACTGAGTCGGGCATCTAGGGATCTTGCTGGGGTCTGAATAACTGCGAGCACGTGGATCCTGTGGAGCAAGTTGGAATAGAAGTTGCCTTCCTGTGGCCAGCTCCCAGTCGTTCACGCATTCATTCATGGCATGAATGTGATTTTTATTGCTTGCGGTGTGCCAGGCCCTGTGCTGGAGGCTGACGATCCTGTAATAAGAAAAAACAGACCCGGACCCTGCTTTTGGGCCAGTGGGGAAGACGTGTGTAACCACAATTGCGATAAGTGCCATGAAGAAAACATATCAGGAGCTCTGAGATTTTACAACAGGGAACTAGACACAGCCTGGGGGATCAGGAAAGACTCCTGAAGAAGTTAGGCTAGGGCTGGGATTTGGAAATTGAGGAGGAATGAACTAAGAGGGGTGAGGGAAGGAGGGGATGGGGGAGGAACTCACAGGCAGGGACACACATGTGCAAAGGCCCTGTGGTGGGTGGGGCAGGGCCTATTAGAGGAACTGAGAGAAGGCCGGGGAGGGGAGCCATGTGGAATGAGCTGAAGTGGGTGGAGCCAGAGCACATGGGGCCGGTTGAGGTTTGGTGCCTTTTTCCTGCAAGCAGTAGGAAACCCCGGAAGGACTTGAAGCAGGGAAGCTATAGGATCAGGTTTGGGTTTCAACGAACACTCTGGCTGCAGGTGAAGAAAGATGGATGAGTTCTCTCCCAGGGCCCCCTCACTAAACCTACGCCTTCACCTTGTACCTCTTCTTGCATGGCTTCTTGCACTGACCTCTCTGTTTCCACCCACAGATGTGCAGGCCGTCGTGTCCATGGCTGCTACCAGCAGGTTGGGTAAGTTCAGGTCCTCTCTGTAAGGAACCTGCTCCAGAAACCTCCTCTGGGGCTTCCAGCTGTTGCCCCCGGGTGTGCTGGAGGGCCTGCTTGAGGGCCTGCTGGGTGCGAGCTCTGTAGAGTTGGCTGTATCCATGGAAACACCTGCCCCTAGTGCTGTCATATGCACTTATGCCTGTGCTGTCTCTGCATAGTGCTTTCGTGCACACAGACACAGGCACGCACAGATGGGCACACAAGATTGTAGATCACCCAGGCACGTTTGCACACGCACGTGGTTGCATGCATCCATACATATTTGCACACGCACTTGCACAGATAGCTACAGTTGCTCCCATGCATATTTGCAGGTACAGACGTACACTCACTTGCTACAAACCTGGGCACAAATGGACACTCACACACTCCAGACCTACATCTTGGGCACCTGCTGAAACATCGTGGCTTCTCTAACACCTTTTCCAGGAGTCGTTCTATAGGCAGCACATAGGTGTTGAGGGCCTCCCATGCTTAGTGCTAGATGAACTCAGCAGCCAAGCAGGGACCCTGTTTCTTTGCTCCTTTGTTCCTCTGACCACAAAAGTCAGGGACTGGTAGCATTTTTATGGCCCTTGATTTTCATGACCACTCAGTTGTCTGAAAATTGGGGTGAAAAGTGAGCCCGTGCAGCCATTGCCCTGCTTGAGGGCATTCACAGGCCTGGTGTTTGACCTGAGCTGATTTAGCCCATCACAGGTAAGCTCAGCACTGGAGAGCCAGGGTGTTTCTGAGAGGTTTGCCCTCTGTGAACATTCCCCAGGGTCACCAAGGATGGTTGAGCAGGTTGGGTACTGCACAAGCCTTAGACCAGAGGCAAGGCTCACCTAGGAAAGGCTGCTTTTTTCTAATTGGCCCATCTGGGAGGACACCTTTTTCCATTTTCCACCCAGAGTGGGCACCTCTTTCTAATTGGTCATCCAGAGAGGGTTTCTTTCCCCTGAAACAGTCTAGAGAGGCTTTTTTTTTTTTAATTGCATAAAGGACATCTATGTTAGCAGTGACCCTGTGATCGCTTTCCTTCTAGGGCTCCTGAAGGCCTGCCTGCTTCACCTTCTGCTGGCTGTCTTGACCTTGATGTCTCAGTGATCCAGCAGCAGGAAACCTGTGGACTGTGGCTCCCAGCTCACTTCCAGGGGTGGGGGTGGGGGTGGAGGGGGACACGGGCTAGTGCTCCAGCCACAGAAAAAGCTTGCTCTTATTTTCTCCCCTTCAACCTCACTATCGGACGAACAGCCTGTGCCTTTAAATGCTGCGTTCTCTCAAAATGGGACTTTGTGATACGTCTGTACATGAGGCCCCTGCCTCCTTCAAGAGTGTGGCAAAATAATGATCACTTAAAAAAGCCCAGTCTTTGAAGTCATGCATTCATTCCTTCAACAAGTATCTCTTGAGCACCTAGGATGTGTAGATATTGTCCAAGGTGCTGGGAGTCCCATGGCAAGACCGGACCGTGTCCCTGCCCTCTTGGAGTAAACGGTCTGATCATAGAGTCTAAGTAGAACTCTAGTTCTGCTGTGTGACCTTTGACAAGATCCATGATGTCTCTGAGCTCCATTCACTCATTCATTCATTCAAGGCTATTAACTGAGCACCGACTGGGTGCCAGGTACCCTGCCAAACACAGTCCTTGCTCTCCTGGAGGTTACCATCTGGTAGGAGAGGGAGAACGTGAACAAGTAATTACAAGTGCATCGGCATTTCAGAAGTGGGGAATATAATGGGGGTCCTGCTTCTGCGTGGTGGGGATAATAATGATGCCCTTGCAGGGTTCATTCAGTTTCCCAGATATATTTATTTGAGCCCCATCTTGGTGCCAGCACTGTGCCAGGTGCTGGGGAAACACTGATGAATAAGCCAGAGGCAGCCCCTGCCTTCAGGAGTCTCACACCCTCAGAGGAGATAAGGACTAAATAGAGCAGTGACAGGGATCTGGCACATCTAGGGGCTCCCTCCATTCGCTGCATTTCTGCATCCCAGTCCAGAAGATGCTGACCTGTTTCCAGGACCCCAGGTTCATGGGCAAAGAGCGAATCCATTACCCCCACTGGGAGGGGAGGCTTTGCAATGAGGGTACCTCTAGGAGGCACTTAGGAGGCACAGCCAGAAGCCATTGGCGGGGGCCGGGGAGGGGAGTTGGGGGTGCTTCTGGGCCCAGGGAGACCAGATAGCCCAAGGACTTCTTTGTCAAGTGGGCAAAAGGAAACCGATGCTGGTGGGAAATGCCTGCCCTGATGCCAGCTGCTTCCCTGGTCTCCAGCTGTGGCTTTCCAGGAGAGGTCAAGGCTCTGGGTTCTGTTCATTATTAGTCTTCTGTTCCCAGGGAAAAACACACGTGTGTACCAGCCAATGGGGGCTGCTCGGACAGCGTATCTTAAGGACTTCTTATCACACAGAGACACGCACTGTGAATACACGTGCCTGCTGCCTTTCTGTCGGAGCTTTACACAGGAGGATGGGGGTGCTGATTCTGGGCTGTGTGCAGATTCATTTTTACTTTGATTCAGGTACAAGAGAACATAAAGGAGAAGTCTGGACCTGGAAAAATAAAAACAAGGGCAGAAGGCAAGAGCGGGGGGAAAAGAAAGCACATCAGAGCTAGTGCTTGTGTCTCTCCATTCTTTTCTCTCCTTTCTTTTCTTTTCCTTTCCTTTCTCGTTTTCTCAGTTAATTATTCAACTCAATATGTTCAACAGATTTTCGAGCATATCTTCAATGCCAGGCACTTTTCTAGGCACCACGGAAACAACAAAAACTCAAAATGGACTGAGGCCTTGCATTTATAAACAATAGCTATGTGATATATCAGGGAGTGACAGCACTGGAAGAAAAGAAATCAGGGAAAGGGGAATAGAGTGATGTGGGTGCTATTTTATATAGCATGGTCAGGGGAGGTCTCTCTAATAAGGAAATGATGAAAGCAGAGGCTGAGAGTGAATCAGGGGGGTGGGTATCTGAGGAAGAACATTCCAGGCTTGGGGGAACAGTAAGTGCAAAGGCCCTGTGGCCAGATCATGCTTCTTTCCACCAAGGTTTAACTGAGACCAGAGCAGCCATACGTTTGAGGCATCACTCACTGGAGAGGGCTTGGGGCATACATAATGTGACTTTTGTCCCTTTGTTTACTCAAGGAGTACTTATTAGGCTTCAGTCCTAAGACGGGGGGCTGGCTAGTACTACAAAGGTAGGATCCCCGGCCACAAAGATCTTACAGCCCTTGGAAGGAGACAGAGAAGTTGGCAGACAATTGAGTGTGGTTGGAATCAGCCCGGAGAGGCGTAGGAGCACAAAGAAGACGCCTCGGCCAGCCTGGTGAAAAGTTAGAAAAGGTTTCCTAGAAGATATGAACCTAAATGATAAATCGGAAGAGGCTGGTTGTAGGGAGATCCAGGCAGAGCGAGTAGCATGTGCAAAGGTTTGGAAGAGTTTGGAGAAGCCCAGCTTGGCTGGAGTGTGCAGAGGAGAAGCTATAGGTGAGGTGGGAGCTGTGAGCAGAGGTCAGATCATAGGGAGCAGAGAGTGCCGGGAGTAGAAGGATGATGCTGAGAGATGATACTGCAGCGGCAGACTTCAGGGAAAATAGCACATGGAAAGAGGACAAGAATAAAAGTAGGGAGACCCATGAGCAAGACTGGGTGGTTATTGGAAGTGAGGGCAGACGGGAAAAGGAAGGAGCCAGGTTTCCAGCTTGGGCGACCTGGTGGGTGGTGGGGCCATTGGCTAAGGCAGGCGATACACTGAGGAGGGGGAGCTTTAGTGGAGTCGGTGAGTTCAGGTTTGGACCTGGTGGTTTGAGATGCTCAAGCAGAGAGGTCCAGCAAGCAATTGGGTAGCTGGATCTGAAGTTCAAGGGAATAGTCAGGGCTGGGGATACAGATATGGAATTCACCAGCATGTGAATGGTATTTGGAACCGTGAGATTATTTTACTTCCCCAGGGAGAGTCTGTGGAGTGACAAGAACAATGAGACCTAGCAACACTTTTTAGGGGCAGATGGAGGACAAGGCTCCCATAACAGTAGAGCAAGTACATCCAAATAGGTAGAAGAGAATTAAGAAAATAGTGTCATATGGAGACTTCAGGGCAATCAGAGTACCCAGGGGAAGAGCAAATAATTACAGTGACAAAGGGAGTGAAAAAATGTCCAGGGCACTTGGCTATGAGGCGACCCTAGCAGGGCATGTGTAGCCACATGGCACGGGTTGGAACAGAGGGGTCAGAAGAGGGATGGAGGAACTATCTTTGAAAGGAAGGAAGACCACCTCATCAGAGGTTGAAAGAAGACAGAGATGGGTACTTACATGCTTGTAGGAGACCGAGACACAAAGTTGAGTGGGCTCAGGCGTGATGACCTGGGTTTTCTTGAAGTAGGATGCCAGACGCCTGCTGAGTGAGAATGGGTTAGGGTTAGGGGTGAGTGGGTAGCGACAGCTGCAAAGACCGTTTAAGAGCCTGGAGAAGGTTGAGCGTGGCCACTGGGGGCACTGGGGAGTGCCTGGCCAAAGTGAATGAATCCATGGACTATTCTGTGGGCCCAGATGAATTGTGGAATTCTATATTTGTGGTTGTGGCAAGTTCTACATTTAGGTGTGTTTTTTTCTGCATTAGAAGTGGAGAAGGTGGCTTGTAGCACCTTTTCTTTTTCCAGGTTGGGTTTTACTGGGAGATGATACCCATGCCAGGATGCTCCACCCCATCTCCCCAACCCCGCACCGCTTAGGTCCTTAAAGAGTCCCAGAGAAGAGGCAGTGGCCATTCGCTTTGCAGAAACTTCGGCTCTTTCATTAACTTCATGATTTCTACCATGCCATGAAAGCCAGTTCTAAGCCCGGATTTTAAACATCCAACACTTTTTCCAGCTCCTCTTAAGCCCTGAGCTTGCAACATCTAGGGTAGCCCACACATTAAGTGGGACTGCAGGAGAGTTATTCTGATGAACCTTTGCCAATTCAGAAATCCACCATCACCAAGGTGGCCATTGCTGGACTTCTCAGCATTAAGAGTCTGAAGTTGGGTAGACTCTCTGGACCCTGAATTGGAAGCACCCACCCTCCTTCCTTGTTTGTTTCCTTGCTGTAACTGGTCCCAAGCTGAGCAGCCTCCAGATAGAGGCAAAGGTGCTCTTGGTGATTAACTTGGAACACAAGGTGCAACTGGAAATCCATTGTGCAATACAAGGGTCTGTTTTTCTTGACTTCCCTGTGGATATTAAGCTTCCTTTGGACTAGTGTTTGTTTTCTGGTGATAGACAGGGTACCAGCTTCCTTTATTTACTGTGAGGATTAAGTGTGAGAAGTAAGGGGTGCCAAGCACGCATCCGTGCCCAGTGTGGTCAGCACCCCATGCATATTGCTATTGTTCTTAGAGAAATATTTGGACGAAGGTTGGACTGCTGCAAGAGTTTACATTAGAGTGGTGGTGGCCAAGGTCTGCCTTTCACCAATCTTGCGGTAGATTGCTTTTCTCACCATCTACCAGCCTGGTGTCTGCTTCTGAGATGACCTCCGCACCAATCATGGAGAGCCACGTGGGTGGGAAGCTGCTACAAAAGGACAGCCCCCAGCAGGCTTCGTTTTCCAGAGCTGGCCAGAGGAGGAAGGCTTCCCTCCCACCCTTTGTGTTCTCACCCCAAGGTAAGTCTTGCTCCAAGCCCCAGCAGGCTTTCTCCTGAGAGGCTCCCTCCCTTGGCCCACTGGACTTACTGGGGTTGTTTGTTTCTGAAAACTGTCAGGATCCAGAAAAGGGTTTGGACCCTGGCCATGGCCAAGAGATCCAGCTCTGACTCGGTGTCTAGCTGAGTCCAGCTGCCGCCCTCACCCCTGTCCCCGGACACTGCCACCTAGGAAGCTAAGCCTCCACTTGGGACCTTGTCTTTAAGAATTGCCAGCGCTGACTGCTCTTCTGTCCCTGATTTCTGATAACACATTCTTGATACCTCATCTTGAAACAAGTCTCTACCTTTAACTGAAACCTTCCAGAGCCTGTAAGAAGCCATTAAAGATTTGCCTATTCCGGGAAAGAGGTTTTCCAGAAGAGGAAATGAGATTTGAGTGTTGGCAGGCTTTCTATGGCTCTTTGTTTCTCTCCTCCATTTATTTATTCTTCATTACTCAAACCTTTATTGAGTACCTCTTTGTGCAAGGTACTGTGCTAAGAGCAAAGGACACGGGGGCTGGTCTGACGTGGCCCCACCCTCACGGAGGCCCCTTCAGGAAGCTCTTAGTATGCCTGGTGCGTGGATGTAGAAAGTACTGCTGCCACTTTGGTCTGCAGGTATCCACTGGACATGAGAGTCCTCCCTCTCCACCCAATCTCCAGAGAGCCTCTGCCTCAAATCTGAGCTGACACCATCTTGAGAACTTTCTAGGACATTCTGCAGGATTGGCTGGCTCAAGCCTTGCCTTGGTTTTCTTGCTGTCAACTTCGTTAACCCTTGGCCAGTCTCCTAGCCGTATTGTCCCACCCCCTTTCTGCAGCTCAACCATGCTTCAAAACCATGCAGCCCTTCATGAAGGAGGCAAAAGGCTCAGTGTCTGAGAACATGGGCCTGTGGCTGCAAGCAAGCTCTTGAACTTCTAGCACAGTGCTTGCACAGAGTTGGGGCTCAATAAGTATTCCTCTGATGAATGTTCTCTCAGCCTCAGCTTCTTCATCTGTAAAGTGGGGGCAATATTAGTACCTTCCAGAGAGGATGATTCAGAGCCTAAAATGAGATAAGGTTTGTAAGGGCCTCAGGATAAGTCATGTCATTGAGTAGGTGCTAAACTGATGGGAGGTCCCTTGTCGCCCTCTCCCCCAGAGTTTGCTGCCCTGGTCTTCACTGGGTTTCTCCCCTCCTGTAGCTGCATGGAAAGTCTGAACTCTCCTGAGTGACCTGCACACCTGGGCTTATGCAAATGATGGCCGGCTCTCACCTTGCGTGGCTGGCCTTGGCGCCCTGCATTCTGACCTTGGCATCTGCGGTGCAGCCAGGTGAGTGCTCGTCTCACTTGGTCATCTCAGAGGCCTGCCAAGTGAGCGAGGGGGTGCAGAGAAGGCGATCCAGCCTCAGGGAAGAGAACAGGGTGTGTCTAAAGTAAGACTCAGAAGCTGGAGGTTCCAGGGGAAGTGAGAGAGATGGGGATCAGCCATTATCTCCTAGTATCCAAGGTCAAATGGGACGTGGCTCCTCAGGGCGAGGGGGAGGCGTTATCCTAATCACCCATGCCCAAATGCAGGGGTCAGAGAGCCCAGATGGCAGATGAGGAAATGGATCGATGCTGACGGCAAGGGGCTGGGAATCGAGAGACTTGGCTGTCTCACTCTTGCTGTATCCCCCTCAGTCTGTGGTCTGGTTTTGGCCAGTGTCTTCCCTTTAATCATCTGTACAATGGAAGGACTGGATTTTGTATCTCTCTGCTGGGCCTTTTCACAGATTTTCTAGGAGTCGGGCATCCTAGATGCTTGCACAAAGGGTACTCAGGCTTAACATCAGGGGGAAAAGATCTGCCCATGTCACCTGTGGAGGAGGAGGGGTGGGAGAACTGAGCTCATGGCCTCCAGTGGGAAAATGCAGGGGTGTGCAGGAAATAATCCAAGAACAGCAGGTGCAGAGACATCGTTCCTTAAAACAAACACATATATGCAAGGCTTGAAAATCTCTTTTAAAAAATTGTGGTAAAATACACATAACACAAAGCTGACCACTTTTAAAGTGTACAGTTCAGTGGCATTAAGCACATTCACAATGTTGTACAACCATCACCACTATCCAGTTCCAGAATTTTTCATCACCCCAAACTGAAACCCCATATTTATTAACAATCACTCCCCATTTCCCTTTTTTCCCTGCCCCTGGTGACCATGAATCTGCTTTCGGTCTCTATGTCCCAGTCTGTTCTTTGATACCATCTTTATGGATTTGGATCACACAGGCCTTCAGATTATTCAACAAACCAGAAGATAAGGGAACTAACTAGCTTGAACTCCTGTTCTGAGCCAGGAGTTATGCTTGGCATTTGGCATGCTTTGTCTTGTGTAATCCTATAACAGTGCTTTAAGACTGTGCTACCCCAAATGGGGCGTACATATCCCAAGATGACCCTCGGGGTGCATGCGCAAACTTTTTAACACAACTTTTATTGGCTATATATTTATATTCATTTATAGTTGGAAAAAATATAGCCCATCAGACTACTTTTTCACAAATTTTATTCCTTAGGATGAAATTAATTTTTAGAAAGAACCATGGAAAGGAACATTTTAAGTAAATAGCAGGACAGGTGGGCACAGATGTGGCAAATGTCATGACCTGAGGCGTGGGAATGGCTGAAGTTTGGGAATCTGCTCGCAGGTGGTGTTTTGCAGAGGATTCTCATGAGTGCTAAATCCTCTGCCAAGGTCACCCAGCTAGTAGGTGTGGAGCTGGGTTCAAACCCACCCTGGGCTCTTCCCTCTTCACTTCTCTGCCTCCTCATATGTTTAAAATGGTGTATATGTCACATCTCCTGAAACTGTCAAAAACCACGGGAGACTAGCAATCAGAAATTGGTCGTGTTGATGGGTGGTTCTCAACCAGGGGCGATTTTGCTCCCCAGGGGACAATGGGCGATATCTAGAGACATTTTTTTTGTTACAACGGAAGGGGGTGGGTACCCCTGGCATCTAGTGGGCCACTGAGCCTCCTACAATGCACAGGACGGCCCCCTCCCCCCACCCCAATGAAGAATTATCCAGCCAAATGCCAATAGTGCCAAAGATGAAAAATCCTGAGTTAGATCTATAGCTACTGTATGGAAAAAAGCAGTATAGTATTAAACCCATTTATTAAAAAATAACATTTTAAATGTATGCATAGGAAGAAGAATGAAGACTATACAATATGTTGATGGTTACTTCTGGATCAGGATGGGATTGTGACAACTTTCATTTCTACTTTAACGATGCTTGAGGACTGTTAAGTGAGCTTGTGGTACCTTTATAATGAGAAATACAAGTATTGGATGAATGGGTCGAGCAGGGCTGCTAAGCATGGTTGCAAGGGAAGCACTGCACAACTCCAGGGGGCGCCGTTCCCAAGCTCCAAGTGACTGATTCCCCCTGGGGTTAAGCAGGTGCATGACCTGATATCTTTAATGCTTCTAGAATACTCCACGGAGTCCTTATGGATTGTTCTGATGCCAGGGTGGAGTTTGAGATTTAATTAATGGATTTTTGTGGCTATTTTCTGCAGTAGGGTCCTTAGCACATCCACCATAGACTGTGGGAGATGAAAATCCCATAGGTTTGGGTGTTGCTTAGTAAACCCAAGCATACTCTGTCATTTCCCCAGGTTTCAGAAATCCCATCGACCCCAGTTCTTATGGGCTGGACTTGGAGTGTGGAGCCCCTGGCACCCCAGAGGCCCACCTCTGTTTTGACCCCTGCCAGAATTACACAGTCCTGGATGATGTCTCCAGGAGCACAGAGTACACGGGCGGTAACCAGCTGTGTGACAGTGACCTGCAAGGCTGGTACCGCTTTGTGGGCCAAGGAGGAGTGAGGCTGCCAGAGACCTGTGTCTCCGTGTACCGGTGCCAGACGGCTGCTCCCCTGTGGCTGAACGGGACCCACCCCTCCGTCGAGGAGGGCATCGTCAACCACACTGCTTGCGCCCACTGGAGCGGGAACTGCTGCCTCTGGAAGACCGAGGTGCCAGTGAAGGCCTGCGCGGGCGGCTACCACGTGTATCGGTTCCAGGGCACACCCCAGTGCGACCTGAGATACTGCACAGGTGAGAGGGTGGCGACGGCAGACAGGTGCCCGGTGGGGGCTGCTCAGTGAAAGGGATGCCCAGGAGTCAGCAGAGTGGGTGGAGCAGGGCGAGTGGAGAGCACGCGGAACTCGGCTTCTGCCAGTGCTCCCCCGTGGGACGGCACCCTGAGGCTTGCCAGGTCTTCCATCTTTTCAAGTAAAGCCAGAGATTCAGAACTGAGGGTGAACTCTCCTGATGTATAAATGTTGTAGAGCATAATATTAGGAACTCAGGTTCTTCTGGATTCCGGCTCCATTTGGGCAGTTTAATTGACCTCTCTGGGCCTCAGTCTTCTAATCTGAGAAAAAAAAAATAGATAATGACAAACAATATAGTGCTGATGACGTCCCTGCTGCCATTCGAAACACTTGTATGTATTAGCTCATTTAATCCTTGCACCGACTTCATGGGATAGGGACTATAGTTACCCCAGAAGAAAGATGGGGGGCACAGAGAGGTTAAGTCACTCTCCCAATATCACACAGCGAGAATGTAGTAGAGCTGGGATTGGAACCCGGGCCATCTAGCCTCAGCATCCGTCAGCTTAGCCACTGCATACTACACTGTCTCGTGCTGTTATTGTGAGCCTCGAATGAGCCAAGGCGTGGAAATTACTTAGAATGCGCCTGTCACAAAGTCAGCATTAAGGTGGCAGCTGTGGGGTTCTCACACCACTGGATTGGGGGTCAAGAAACCTGAGTTCGAGGCTTCACCCTTCCACAACCTTGGGCAGGGCTTCTGTGCCTTGGGAGAAGGAGAGGTTTGGGCTCGGGGAGTGCAAGTCCCATCTTCTCTTCCTCCACGTCTCATCCCCCACCCAGACCCCTCCACGGCAGAGGTGGAGGACCAGTGCGAGAAGACATGCCGCCCCGAGGAGGAGTGCCTCTCTGTCGATGGCGTCTGGGACTGTTTCTGCAGAAAGGACCTAAACAGCTCTGGTGAGCAGCTTGGCAGGCAGGTCAGGGGCAGAGCTGGTGGAAGGGGCGGGGCGGGCGGAGCTGGTGGCCGCTGTCCTGAGTGGGCAGACTCTGGGAGGGCCAGAGGAAGCGAGAGTCAGAGGGTCAGGACAGAGGGCACAGAGCTGGGGCGCATGGAATGCCAGGGGAGTTCCAGGTCTCAATTCCAGCTGATGTGGATCCAATGGGTTTGCGAGGAAGGGAGGGCAGCAGTGGAACACAGAAAGCATGGAAGGGCCTCAGTGACAGGGTCTGGCATGAGCAGGATTGACCCAAAAGGGACAAAGGCACTGAGGACGACAACTCTGCATGGGTGGGAGCTGCATTCACATATCTATCTGCAGAACCTTTGCATGAGTGACATGGACAGACTTCCGTGCTGTCCTTGAATTGCCATGTAGCAGCTCTGTGGCCTGGGACAAGTCGCTTGCCTCCCTGAGCCTTCCTGGCCTCATCTATAAAATGGGAATAAGAAGATGATTAGAATACCCACCATACAGGGCTATTGTAAGAATTAAATCAGGGCAGTCCAAATGGGCAGTTTGGGGAGGTGATGAGCTCCTTGTCGCAGGAGGTGAGCAAGCAGAGGCAGATGAACCCTGGGTAGGGCCGCCCTAGACAGGCCTTCAGCCCAGGCTGGGGGTTGGCTAAGCTTCCCACCAAGGGCCTCTGCCTCTTCCCCTCGACACGGGCATGCCTTCCTCTGAGACACAGTCTCTCCAGGAAACAGGGTGTTCTAGGCCAGAGGGACAAGAAAGCTCGTGATGTGTTTGGAAAACTGGGCTGGCGTGTGGATGAGGCAGTGACTGGGTGTGCCTGATGGGAGGGGCAGAGACCAGGAAGGGGGCATTCCTGCTCTCCTTGAAGACTCCCTGCTCGTTGGAAGATGAGACCTCAAGGCGCCAACTGTTAAACCAAAATTAAACTGTTTTCTGAGGTTTGGGCCCTTGGCAGAACTGGACATTGGGTCTGGAGCAGGCTGGGCATCCTTGGCAGTCTCTCGGCTGACTGGTGAGCAGGTGGCCTGCCTCACATCTTCGTCAGCTCGAAGAACAGGGGCTGCTCAGTGGGTCCACCCTTCACCATCTGGCTTCCACTTACTTCTCTGTCACCCAGTGCTGCATCCCTTCCCATTCTGGGTTCCTGAGCCTCTGAACTCTGCAATTCCGTAAACACACCATCCTCCCTCTCACATCTCTGCACCTTTGCCTCTGCTGCCACCTCAGCCTGGAATGTTCTCACTTGCCTTAGTCACCTGCAAAAATTCCAACCCACCCATCCAGTTTCAGCCTTCTATGAATCCTTCCGTGACTCAAGCAGAGACTTCTGTGTACCTTCCTCTGTGTGCCCCTGCATCAAAGCATACTTCTGTTAGTGGCTGTATCATACTGATTTATAATGAGCTGTTGATAAGTTGGTTTTTACACAATACCAAGGAATCCTCATGCTGAGAGCCCATATTTTGACTTGTGTTCAATGTGCCTAGCAGCTGGGAAAGGTGATTAGTATATGCGTATAGAAGCAATGCATTCATGAATGAATAAAATTGTATTTCTATTCGTTTACTATCTGTCTCTCCTATCAGGATGTAAGTTCCATAAAGATTGGAAGTTTTTTGCTTTTGATTAGCACTGTGTCTCCAGTGCCTAGAACAGAACCTGGCAGAGAGTAGATGTTCAAGAAATAGTTGTTGAATGACTGAATAGGATGGTTCTGAACTTGGTCGGATAAACTGACCTTAAAAAGCCAGGAAGTGGGAGTAGTAGGTATCTAGCTTTGATTCTAGTCTGGAATGTAGCATAGTCCTTCTCCAGAGATCTCAATATCCAAAGGGGCCCAGACACCAAATCCCTAGCCAAGCCTGCATACAAGAAGCTTAGAAATCTTGCACCACGTGCTTCTTTGCCAACCTCACTGAGCTGGGAGGGTCCCAGGCTGCTTCCATTTTACCCAACTTCCTTGTGAGCACAGTGGCTTTGCCCACTGCTTCTGGACACCTGCTCACTACATCTACCCCTCTCTTGGCTTTCCAGATGTCCACAGTTTGCAGCCTCACCTAGACTGTGGAGCCAAGGAGATCAAGGTGTCACTGGACAGGTGTCAGCTGGGAGGCCTAGGTTTTGGGGAGGAGGTCAGCGTCTACTTGCGGGACCGGAACTGCAGCAGCATCATGCAGAGGGAGGAGAGTAACTGGATGTCTGTGACCAGCCCTGCCCAGGCCAGTGCCTGCGGCAACATTCTGGAGGTGAGTGGCCATCAAGAAGGGTGGCAGGTGGGGCTCGTGGGCTCCCCAGTTTAGTAGCTGTGAGTCCTTGGGCAAGCCACTTAGCTGCCTGGGTCTCTAGGAATATGTAAACATTAGTCTGTAAAAAGCGTAGGATGGATCTGACACTTAAGCTCAATAACCGTAAACTGTGGTTATGATTATTTTGATCAGAGATGATGTGGGAGGAGTCAACAGAGGAGCAAGCGCTCATCCCTAGGGCCAATAGTTTTGTGTTCTCGCTTTGGATCTGGGGTCCTCACTACCCTCCCCACAAAGTGTCAGTGCCCATGGGGGAGGAGTCCCATGTACCTCCTTGAGATCAGGATGCAGGAGGGCAGAACGGTTGAGAGCACTGGCTCTGGAGTCAGACGTGACTTTAAGATAATCTACATACATGTTCATGTTTACATACATGTGGTTTTGTTTTTCTGCCAAAGAGAAATCAAACCCATGCCATCTACAGAAACACCCTCTCCTTGGTCAACAACTACATCATCAGAGACACGATTCTCAAGATCAACTTCCAATGCGCGTATCCGTTGGACATGAAAGTCAGCCTTCAAACTGCCCTGCAGCCCATTGTAAGGTATGACACTGACCCTTGCCCTTTGACCTGTAACCTTGACATTGGCCGCACCTGCTTCAAGAACAACTTGGGAAGCCCACAGGACGCTACCGACCTCCTTTGGGAGCTTCCATTCACTCAACTATTCCATTCCAAAAATATTTGTTAATTGTATATTAAGGATGTGTAGCATGAACAAGGTAGCTATAGAATATTAGGTGAATATTAAAGATTCTTATTATTATGAGGCAGTGCAGCAGCATGAAACAGTGTTTTTTAAATGTGCTAAGGGACAGAAACACAGGATAAGCTCATTCATCTTGAGGAGATAGGATTTAACAATGAAGTATGCCAGTAAGTCTTTACCAATGAGATGAATGCTATTTAGGAGAAACATGGAGTGCTATGGGAACAGGAACAAGGGTCCTGGCTTAATCTTGATGGGGTGGCGATGGTGGGGGCAGAAGTCTTCCCTGCAGATGTGGAATTTAAGTCAAGATCAGAATATCCTGCATCCTGTGTTTTAAAGAAAAACTATTTGACTAGATAAGCAGAATGTGCATCCCCACCAGAGAGAGATGCAAATGGCAATTTGGACGTGCATCTCCATGAGCAGGGGTTTTGTGTGTTTTGTTCACGGCCATATCCCCAAATCCTGGAATAGGGCCCTGTTGAATGAATTCCTTAGCATACCTAAGAAATTCAGAAATTCAGAAATCCAGGGTACCCTTCCCACCCGCTCACTGCCTCCTGGGCTCACAGAGTGGCAGCAGCAGAAAGCCCTCAGGCAGTTCCTAGTTCAGTGGTTTCAGATTGCATTGTGTAGGAGCTCAAAGTTCATACAAAATAAGAATGAAAATCACTTATCTTTTTAAAATTGGTATTTCATTAAAGATTTGAGGATAGAGGACAGAGATTTGCTGCTAAAAATTGTGAACCCAAATATCTGGTTCCAAGCCCCATTCTACAAATGAGAAGACAGGGGTGTGAACTTCAAATTATTCTTTGAGTGATGGATATATATTTGGTCTGGGATGCAAGGAGGACTGGGGGAGGTCATGGAGATGGACTCTCTCTATGATTGTTTTTGTTTCTGTATCTATCAAGTCTGTTGCCTAGTAGATAGTAAGTGCTCAGGTTAGGTAAATGATTGAATAGTTCATTTAAGGATCAAAGATACACCTTTGCCCCCATAATCTTGTGCAAGTGCAGAGCCTGCTTTATTTTGTTCCCTCTAGTCAAAGCTTGACGTTTCAACTCTTGTGCTTTGCCTTTTCTCAGTTCCCTGAACATTAGTCTGGCGGGAGAAGGAGAGTTCACTGTCAGGATGGCCCTTTTCCAGGACCAGAACTACACATCTCCTTACGAGGGGGAGGCAGCTGTGCTCTCTGTTGAATCCATACTCTATGTGGGTGCCATCTTGGAGAGAGGAGACACCTCCCGGTTTAACCTCCTGTTGAGGAACTGCTATGCCACGCCCACTGAAAACAAGGCTGACCCTGTGAAATACTTCATCATCAGAAACAGGTATTGGACAGCACTGGGATCATCTTTTCACTTTAATGAGGTTTTGGGAGAAAATCATCACCTCTTCCATGCCTGGCCGTTGTGTAAATTGGTTTACCTCTTTTGGAAAACAATGTGGTCTTAATAAATCATGACCATACCTTCGACCTGGGAACATGACTCCTGAAATTTTTAGCCTAAAGCATTAATATAAAAGAGGTGGGCAGGGTAAAGAAATGCCAGTTACTTTTCATTTCAGTATTCTTTATAACTTCGGCAATAGGTTCATTGTTTAAAAATGGTATCAATTAAATAAGCTGGAATAAGATACTGATATTAACACAGATCAACATGAAAACAATATTAACTGGGACAAGATATTATAAAATATCACTTACTTAGCAAAGCAAAGGAACAAAAGCAAATCTATGCATTATGATTCAAACCATAGTTAAAATACTAGCTAAGATTTATCATTGCACAAAACTATGTGCCAAGCAGTGTGCTAAGTGATGTACATGGATTAACTCAGAGGTTGACATTTTGGTCTCCATTTTATAGATAAGAAACTTGAGGCTCAGCCAGGTTAAGTAATTTGCCCCCACTAACTTAGCTAGGAAATGGGTTTTGAATTTGAAGACAGTCTTCCTCACTCTAGAGATGATGCCCCAATAACTTAAACCATGTGCGTTTACGGATAACATTTTAGAGGAAACAGAGAAATAGAAAAGGCCCATGCTGCCAGGATGGAGGGAACCTGGGTGGCTCTTTAATTCTCTCTCATGTTGTTCTTATACTGGACACAGATTAAAGGTGCAGCCAAGGGTCTCAGGCCCCCTGAGCTGTTCTAAAAGTTACAGCCTTGTCCCTGTCACCCTCCCAGCTGCCCAAATCTATATGATTCCACTATCTACGTGGAGGAGAATGGAGTGTCCGCGGAAAGCCGGTTCTCCGTTCAGATGTTCATGTTTGCCGGAAATTACGACCTAGTTTTCCTGCATTGTGAGGTCCGTCTCTGTGACTCCCTTCAAGAGCAGTGCCAGCCGGTGAGTGTCTCTTTAGACTGGACTCTTTGGGCTGCCAGTTCAAAGCCTGGCATGGGGCCTGGCACCTGGTAAGCCCTCCATAAGTATTTACTGGAAATATGTGCAGATGGATGGATGGAACAAAGGAGGCAGGGAGGGATGGAGGGAATAAGAGAGAAGGGAAGGAAGGTTGGATGCATGAAGAGATGGAAAGAAGGGTGGGTGGTGGACTGATGGGAGTGGGCAGAGGAGGGAGGGGAGAAGGAAGATGGCTGGACTCCAGGACTCCTAAAATCCCATGTGTAAGCAATTTTTTCTGTCCCTAGAAGGAAAGTCAAATGAAGGAGCCTGTTATTTAGATTCCCTTGACACAAGGCATATTTTAAATGATCATAATAGTTGACTTTTTAGTGTGTACTCTGTGTCAAGCACTGTATTAGTCAGCCAAAGGGGTGCTAATGTGAAATACCAGAAATGGGTGGGTCTTTATAAAGGGTACTTATTTGGGGTAGAAGTCCACAGATACCAGGCCATAAAGCGTTATGTTTCTTCTCTCACCACAGTCCATTGCCACGTGTTAGAGCAAGACAGCTGCCGGCGTTTGCCAGGGTTCAGGCTTCTGGGGTTCCTCTCTTCCCGGGGCTGCGTTTCTCTCCGGGCTTAGCTCCTGTTTCCTCCACAAGGTCAGCTGTAGACGA
>JAQZBX010036091.1:9011-24411 GCA_029593785.1 Cabassous unicinctus
CCCCCCCCCCCCCCAATAGTTCCTCCTATTGTTAACATCTTGCATTAGTGTGGTACATTTGTTAAAAGTGATGAACCAATATTGATACATTATTATTAACCAAAGTCTATAGTTTACAATAGGGTACATAATTTAACATATCCACCATTATGTTGTCATACAGAATTGCTTCACTGCCTTTTATAAAAATATTTTTATGAAAAAATATTATCACTTGGTAGTGGGATAAGTGATTTTTCTTCTAGAGCTTTCTATAGTTTCTGTTTCCCCCCACCACCATTACTTTGCTTTATGTTTTGTTTATAACAAGAAAAAAATAACACAACAAAGAAAGAAAAAAGCCATTGAATTGCTGGTGCCTTCTTCCCTCGATCCTACATGACAGACTCATTTGCTCAGTTTTCTCACGAATATGTCAGCTGGAGTGGGAAGCGTGGAGGTATCCACGTTCTGCAGACACAGCTAGGTTTCAGAATCAGGTAGCCCATAAAACCTGCAAGGGGCACCCTATAGAGCTGCAGTTGGGTTGAAAGACCTAGTTTCAGTGTTGCCAGTTTATGGATTAAAATGTGTCAGTCTAAATTCCAGCCATCTCTTCTAGAGAGCTTTTGTTTTTTTTTTAAGGATGTATTTTATTTATTTATTCCCCCCACCCCCTTGTTGTTTGTGCTCAATGTCTGCTCGTCTTCTCTTTAGGAGACACCAGGAACCCAACCTGAGACCTCCCATGTGGGAGAGAGGGGCTCAATCATTTGAGCCACCTCAGCTCCCTGCTTTGTTGTGTCTCTCATTGTCTTTACTCTTTGTGTCTCCTTGTTGTGTCAGTTCACTGTGCCTTCCCATAATGCCAGCTCACTGTCTTGCTTGTCTTCTCCAGGAGGCAATGGGAACCGAACCTGGGACCTCCCATGTGGTAGGCAGGAGCTCAGTTGCTTGAGCCACATTGGCTTCCCCTAGAGAATTGTTTTCTTTTTAATATCATCTCTCTAAAGTTGACAAAAGCAAAGCAAGCAGAATTTTTGAAATTGTAACTTGTATCCCTCACAGGTTAAAGGAATGGAAAAAATGTTTATATTAATGGAATCCTGAAAAAATAGAGTCTAGGATTTTTATTTACATATTTATTTTAAAAACATAACTATTGTATGCAGGACCCACATTCTTTGTTGCTTCTCTTCTTTAGGTATCTTCTTTGAGTGACAGTACCTAATATGGAGGTATTAAAACTACCAAATGCATTCCTATGGGAGGCTCTGCTACTCAAAAATTTAAAGCTCTTATTCTGTATTACTTTGGTTACAATTTTGACTGAAGGCAGAAAAATGGACTCTGGCTCATTCTAGCTCTATGATCTTCAAGTATGAGTTACTCTGATGGCAAAGATAAACAGGCCTTTAGTTTTGAATTGGCAAATTCAAGTAGCTTGCAGGAATCTTCAAGGAAACCATGCCAACAGTACTACTTACTCTTTTTAGTTTTGAAAAATATGAAAAAAAAATCTAATTACTGCACATGGTTCTGTACTGGTCAGAGATATTAGGACCCAAAAGATCATACATGTCTTAAACCTTCAAAGCCTCATGGAACCTCTTGGCTCCCTTAGCTGAATTTATCCTTGGTCTGAAATCCCGGATATTTAACTTCACATACTTGCTGATGCACAGGTTGCTGTTGTACACCAGGAGTTATGTAGAGGTGTATATGTGAAAGTCTGTGAGGAAACTAAAGAAACAAGTTTGGACTAAGCCATCACTAAAACTGACAATGGAAACAAAAGGAGGCATGCAAAAATTCCAGTTATAAATATTTTAGGGAAAGGACAGTGTCTTAAATACTTTGGCATCCTCCACAAAGTTCAACAAACTGTTCAACACAAAGCAGGATCTCAAAAGCATGTGTGAATTCATCTAACCACTCAACAAATACTTGTGTGCCACCTACATAAAGGTAGTTGTTGTTAGGGTAAAAAGATGCATGAGATGTCCCCGCCCTCAACAAACCTGATTTGAATGAACCTTCCCATATAGAAACATTGGCTCTAGATACTTAAGGAGGGAATTATCCCTTTGGTTTGCTGCATTTCACTTCTCACAGTTGGAATTGGAGTGGAAGGGCTTAGTGATGTGAGAAAGCAATGCCATTGAACAGCTACTGTTTTGTGGACTTTGAAAATAGCAATACTACTTCTTTTATCTGGGGTAAAAAACCTTTAAGGCCTCAGCTTACACACATGTGTTCAAACGGGCTCACACACTTACAAATTAAGACAACCCAGTAGAAATCAGTTTCTCCTCCTCTTTGGTATCACAGCAGAGCTGATTTCCCCCACTTGGCTCCAATGCTAATTTTAGTACCATCATGCTGTGTTTATTTGACCATGCTTTCTATAAGACTTTCATTTGATGTATTTGAAAAGCCAAGAGTGCAGCATGCAGTATCCTTTCATTGGAATTGGACATTAATTTTTAAAGTGTTGAGGCTGATACAGTGTAGTTTCTGTGAACATCTCTTTGGTATTTAATAGATGTGAGGCAGGGTGGTCATATCTTGGGATCATTCTTTTCCAAATATACTTAATTGTGTCAATTATTCTGCAGGGCTAGTGATGAAACTAGATAATCTTTTAAAATCAACACTAGTTGGCAAAGAAGTGCTTTCCACGTGGTCAGTTCTAAATCCTTTGCAATGTCTCCAAGTCACTAACCTCTATCCCTCATCATGCGCTTTTTCTTTTTCATCTTTTCATTATGTAATATTGCTTAATTAGCAACGGTAACATCTTGCAAAGCTGTAGGACAATATCACAACCAGCATACTCATGTTGATATAGTCAAGATACACATTTCCATCACCACAAGGATTCCTCACGTTGCCCTTTCAAGCCCCGAAATGTTCTAGTTTTTTCCTAGAAGTTTTAAATCTTTATACTTTACATATTAGTCCACGATCCACTTTGAGTTAATTTTTGTGTAAGGTGTGAGTTTTAGGTAAAGGTTGTTTTTGTTTGTTGGGTTTTGTCTATGGATGTCCAATTGCTCCAGATCCCTTTGCCTAAAAGTCTATCCTTCCTCCTTTGAATTATTTTTGCATCTTTGTCACGAATCAGTTGGTCATATTTATGTAGGTCTATTTTTTTATTCTCTATTCTTTTTCATTGATCTATGTGTCTATCCCTTTGCAATATTACATTTTCTTTATTACTGTAGCTATAGAGTAGGCACTCATATCAGATAGAATGATTCTTTTGCCCTATTTTTTTTAAAGCTTTTAAAAAAATATTTATTTATTTACTCCCCACCCAAGATGGCTCCCTTGTCTGTCTGCTCATTGTTTGCATTCGCTGTCTGCATGATATGTCTGCTTGTCTTTTTTAGGAGGCACCAGAAACCTCCCATGTGGGAGGCGGATGCCCACCTACTTGAGCCACATCTACTCTCTGCTCATTGTTTCTCCTCATTGTGTCATCTCGTTGTCTGCTCCTCTTCTTTAGGAGGCACTGGGAACTGAACCCAGGAAGCCAGCGCCCAACTGCTTGAGCCATATCTGCTCCCTGCTCTATTCTTTTTCAAGATTGTTTTAGTTATCCTAGGGCTTGTGCTTTTCCATATAAATTTTAGAGTAAGTTCATCCATGTCTACAAAAACCTTTCTGGGATCCTGATAGGAATTGCATTAGCCCTAAGATAGATTGACAACTTCACTATGTTGAGTCCTCCAATTCAAGAACACAGTATATCTCTTCATTTATTTAGGGCTTCTTTAATTTCTTTCATCAATATTTGGGGCTTTTCAGCATACAGATTCTGTACATGTTTTGTTACGTCGTGTTTTGTTTTTTGACCATGTTTTCTATAGGAATTTCATTTGATGTATTTGCAAAAGCCCAAGAAAGACTACAAAGTATTTCATTTATTTGGAGTAAATGGTTTTGTATTTTTAATTTGGCTTCCACATGTACTTTGTTAGTACATAGAAATGTGATTTTTGCATTGATTTTGTATCCTATGACTGTGCTGATCTCACTTATTAGTTCTAGGAGCTTTTTATAGATTCCTTGGAATTTCCTATGTGGATATCATGTCATCTTCAAGCACAGTTTTATTTCTTTCCAATTGGTATGTCTCGAAGTTCCAGTACTATGCTGAATAAGAGAGGTGAATGGGAACATTCTCTCGCCTTGTTCCAAATCCTAAAGGAAAAGCATTCAGTCTTTCACTATTAAGTATGAAGCTGGCTATAGTTTTTTTGGCAAATATTCTTTATCAAGTTTCTTCTATTCATAATTTGATGGGAGTTTTTATCATTGATTTTGTCAAATGCTTACCTGCATCAATTCATATGTTTTTCTTCTTAGCCTGTTGATATGCTGAAATAAATTGATTTTCAAATGGTGAATTAACCTTGCACACCATGAGTACATATCACTTTGTCATGGTGTATAATTCTTTTTATACATTGTTGGGTACAATTTTCTAATATGTTTTTGAGGATTTGTTTTACATCTAAATTCATGAAAGATATTGGTCTATAGTTCTCTTTTTTGTAATATCTTTGTCTGGTCTTGATATCAGGGTAATATTAATCTCATAAAATGTTTTGGGAAGAGTTTCCTGCTCTTGTATTTTTGTGGAAAAAATGTGTAAAATTGGTGTTAATTCTTCTTTAAAAGTTTAATAGAATTCTCCAGTGAAACCATCTGGATCTAGGGATTTCTTTTTTGGGGGGAGACTTTTAAAATACAGATTCAATTTCATTAATGGTTGTAGGACTAGTCATGCTGTCTATTTCATCTTGGTTGAGATTTGGTAGTTTATGATTTTCGAGAAATTGGCTCATTTCTTCTAAGTTGTCAAATTGATGAGTATAAATTTGTTCACCGTATTTGTTTGTTATCCTTTTAATGGCCGCAGAATTGCAGTGATACCCCATTTTATTTCTGATATTAGTGATTTGTATCTTCTCTATTTTTACCTTAGTCTTGCTAGAAGTTTATCAATTTTATTGATATTTTTTAAGAACTAGCTTTTTGTTTCATTGATTTTCTCTATTGAGTTTTTGTTTCCAGTTTCTCATCCTTCTTTATACTGATGCTCAAATCCCCAAGATGGAAAAAAAAGAGCTCTTTTTCTCTCTCATTTACTTTTCAAGTACTTGGTGTCATCTCCCAACTTTTCTTCATCCCTCCTGTGTCAGAGGAAAGCTTTCTTCCTTCTTTTCACCCACTCCCCAGTTTTGTTCATTTCTTTCTCCTCTGAGGTCATTCTATATTCAGTAACTGCTTTCTCTTCTGTCCTCAATCTTCTCCACAGCCTACAAATTTGCTCCCAATTCCATTCCACTTTAAATAAAGTCTCTCTGGCATAGCTCTCACTGAATTCTGACTTTATTGCTTCCCTTTGCCACTAAACTTCTTGAGCAGGTAATCTACATTCTCTGCCTTTCATTTCCCATTCATTCCTGCTGCTCCTTATTCTCACGGCTTCACGCAAACCAAGGCTCAGTTTGCTTCTGAGTTTGCTAGCCAGCCTCTACTTCTACACTAACTACTGCCCACTAAATGATTATTCCTATTGCTCTAACCAAATATTGACCCACTCTATTCTCCTTTCTGCCTTGTATCTTCTGCTTCCTTGTGGTCCTTGCTTCCTGCCTGTTACCAGTGTGTCTGTTAAGTTTGGTGTCATTCTATCGTTTGTGTTTCTATACTTGTATTCTTGAAGAGAATATCCGATTGGTTAGATGGTCACTTTCCAGTACAAATTGCTTGATTGGCCATATCTCTTTTCTAAGATTAGACCAAAGGCTGAAGTATATTATTCAGTGATACACATTATATCTGACCTGGCAGTGTTTTTTTAAGCCTAAATTTTAGCACTTTTAGGTTTAAAATGTCTTCACAGACTCTATAGCACATGAGTTAGCAATTCACCAAAGATTGTCATATGGCCATTTTCCTTTAAGATGTCAAATACAATTTGAATTAATTCTTGAAAATTCACTGAATTTACAGCAACCTGGATTTTTAAATTTCTAAGCTCTGTTATTTCTCTGAAGAAGGCAAGATTAAAAAATTCACAAGCACTTCAAAAGGTCAGATATGTAGAGTGGACTAGAGAAGCTATTCTAAGATACTTGACTCTTCTTTCCTGGATATGATATACACTTTCCCTTCCCCTTTTCCCCTAATTTACAAATGAAATATAGCTATCACCAGGAAGATGAATACAGCATGTCAAAACATGATACAGGACATTATTTCTCACTGCCTTATTTTTCCACAAATATTTCCATCTCCAGGCTTCAGCATAGCTTTCTACCTTATTTAATGCCACATTTATGGTGTTTTCTCTGATTTTATTAGCAGTCCTCTGTGAAAATGGTTATGGCTGTTTTCTATTATTTCCTGTACAATGCTTAAAATTTCATTCAATAACATTCCAGTTCTCACTCTCATTCCAGCGTCTACTCCCTAGTTACAAAGTTATTTTAGGGTAGAGGTATTCTGAATTTGCCAAGATTATAATGCAGAAAGGTCAGACTTTTTTTTCAAGTAAGAGCTCTTGGCTTCATCCTCGGGACTTTAGGTTAGTTCAGCCCCCATTTTTTGAGCATTTATACCATGAAGAGCATGGGGGATGTTATGATGAATAATATGGGTTCTAATATCAAGGAATTTACAACCTCATGGATGAGATAATTGGATATGTTTCATTTATGCTCACTGCAACCACTTGTAAATTTCCTGTATGTGACAGATGAGAGGCACCTTGTCCTTTTGCTGAAGGAGAGAGGGTGATGGAGAAAATTTTTGGAGAAGATGCCTGAGCCATGCCTTGAAGAATGAATAGAAATTCAGTAAGGGAAGAAAGGTGGAGAGTTGCTGGGAGGAAGGCAATCTAGGAGTGAGAATTCATAGTATGAACAATGATGCAGACATTCCCTGGTGAGGGTGGAAAACCAAAGCTGTTTAATACCACTGGAGAAAAACACATCTGGCTGGGAGTAGAGGACCAAGGGACAAGCAGGATGAGGTGAGAGGGGTGGTCCAACTCATGCTAATCTTCAGGGTAATGGGGAAGCCCTGAAGCAGTTTGTGTTAGGAGAACTGTGGTCACATTTGTTCTTCAGAAAAAGAGTAATCTGAAGGGGTAAAACCAGAGGCAGGGAAACCAGTTAAGAAAATTCTGCACTCAATTATTGAAGTGAAAAATAATGAAAGGCCAAGAACCATGGCATTGGTTAAGTGGGGAGAGAGAGAGAGAGAGAGAGAGAGAGAGAGAGAGAGGCAGAGATATGGACACAGCCCATCTAAGTTTTTTTGTGTTGCATGCCCAGGTACCTAGTTAGCCAAAGTACCAAAATTTGGCAAACAGTAAAGCAGTGAGGAGTATGTCTGTGGCTCAGCTTAGGGTCTCATTATTCTGACTTTCCTAACACTGATTATGCTGTGGGGAAAAGGACCCACACATTTAAATATTTTACTGAGATCGTTTTGTTTCCTCATTCTCTATCTGTAGGAGAAGCCAGAAAAGATTTCAGGTACATCATCAGCTTGACTCACACTATAACTCTACTTTCTAGAAAGACAATTTCTATCCATCTGATTAACTTTCTTTTTCTTTTTTTTTAAATAACTTTTTATAAGTTACCTGGGTAATAGATTGTCTATTAAGAAAATGTGTAAACTGAAACATTTAAATTATTTAAAACCATTATCCAGAGGTAACTGGAATATAGTGTGTGTGTGTCTGTGTAGGTTGAGAGTATTCAGCTTTTCACAAAAATTTGAATCACACTGTACATATTTTTTTTTTTAAAGATTTATTTTTATTTATTTATTCATCCTCCCCTTGCTGCTTGTGCCCGCTGTGTCCATTTGCTGTGCGTTTTTCTGTGTCTGCTTGTCTCCCTTTGTTGGGTCATCTTGCTGCGCCAGCTCACGGCACCGCATGGGGGCTTGCCTTCACCAGAAGGCCCTGGGAATCAAACCTGGGGCCTCCCATATGGTAAACGGGAACCCAACCAATTGAGCCACAGCCGATTCCCACACTGTACATATTTGTTATTAATCGTAGTTCAATAATAGTTCATGAGCAAATTCAGGCTATTTTGACCCTGCTGTCAATATTTAGCCTAATTTTTCCTAGATTGATTTGCAATGTTCAATGTTTACAAACAAGTCAGTTTTTGTCTATCAAAATTTTTACTTGATGCTGTTTTAGTTCTCTTATCTTTATTTTGTGGTGATTATTTGTACCAGTAATTCATTATAAATTGAATTTTTAAAAACCTCTGCATGTTCATTTACATGCAAAAAGCAACAGTAAAACAGATGCATAATATCTTGGCTCAAGACAGGGTCAAATAATGGGGTCAAAAATTTCCGGCTCCAGCGCGCCTGCATCCCGGCGTCCTGGGTCTTGTTGCGCCATAAAAACAATAATGATGACGTTCTGTGGAAGCCTAATCTATGTCATGCACTGCTAAGCGCTGTACTTTACCTTGTGTTTGATTCTGACCACAGCCCTATGAGGCAGAGGTGGAGGAGACCCTAAAGCGACTTCAGAGCCAGAAGGGAGTGCAGGGAATCATCGTGGTGAACACAGAAGGCATTCCCATCAAGAGCACCGTGGATAATTCCACCACCACACAGTACGCCAACCTCATGCACAACTTCATCTTGAAGGCACAGAGCACTGTGCGTGAAATTGACCCCCAGAATGACCTCACCTTCCTTCGCATTCGCTCCAAGAAAAATGAAATTATGGTTGCTCCAGACAAAGACTATTTCCTGATTGTGATTCAGAATCCAACCGAATAAGCCATGCTCTTGGATCCCTGAGTTATTCCTTAACTTAATGCCCCCCAAGAATAATATTAATCATGCCTAGCCAACCAGTGGGTGGAAATCGCCTTAGAGCCCACTTGCCCCACCTAGTGGCCGAGGGTGGCCTGGAAACTCTGCCCACCCCACCAAAAGAATCCTTCTTAGAGGCCCTTCTTTCTGATCACTTTGGGGTTTGGAGCAAGAGCTTGTGAAAAGCCCACACCCGGCTTCCTTCTGACCTTCAGTTTACTTTGTTGCCCTTGGAAAAGGCTTTTTCTTTAACTAAAAATAACCAAAATGCTTAAAAAAAAAAAAGAAAAAAAAATTCCTTTCCTGCAATCAAGTTGGCTTAATTAAAGGGGGCTGGGGGTCTTAGAGCTTTGCCCACCTGGCTTTCCACTCACCCCAAAGGAGTCCTTGAAGAGATGTCACAATTAATGAAGGAGGGAATTAATTTCAAAAAGGTACATCAATTCTACTTAGAATTTGTTTTTTGGTATTTTTTAGTTTGCTTTTTATTATTATTATACCTTGTTAATATCTTTACTTCATTTTTAGTGGCATTTAATATTGATCTCAACAACATGTAATTTGCAGGGAAACCATGCTAACATTATTTTTTGTTTAACCAAACAGTAGGGAAAGTTCATTGTTTGGACCATGAAGCCATAACTAAGGCAACATCAAGGTCTACCTAACTGCAAGAAAAATACCTAAAAGGAAAGCAAAAACAGCAAATTTTGGATTGGCAAACATAATCTTATTTTTTTTAAAGCCTATTTTAACTGAATTTTAAACTTCAACTGGAGCAATAAAAGAGAAATATGAAAGTGTATTCAAGTCTTGTGGTTTCCCCTGAGTAATTGAAGATTGCTTCAAAGTCCCATACTTTAATAATTCATTCATTTTCCAGTGGATACCAAAACTCTTGATGTTCAAAGAAACTTTACTTTTTCCACTCATTGAAAAACACAATTAAAACTGAGATCACAATGGAAAGAGAAAATTTCTTGATCATGAAGTTTCTAGTTTTAGTCCCTAACTCCAATGTCTGGCAATTGAATAGGGCATAAAGAGTTTGCTTTTAAAAAGGGAACTAAAGAGAAATCAAGAAGGCGGAGAGTCTCTCTGGCCACGCAAGACTGTTTTTAAGATGCTGCACAAGGGATGGGTTGATAGACAACGAAAGCAGCTGCGTGCAGCTGCGTGAGGCTGGCCTCCTTACAGCCCTCCTTCATGTGTTATCTGTGCCCACCTGCAAACTCTCCGTGACTCAGAGGTGTTTTCTTAGAACACAGGTACAGGGGTGCTTTTCAATCAAATTTTAGATTCCCTTCTTGGTTCAATTCTTTTTTCCTAAAACTATTAGTGCAGTGAATCAGTGGGAGGTTTTGTTTTTGTTTTTAATGCAGATAACTAAATAAATCTTGCTTTGATTTTGGTAGAAAACATGTTTTCCCTTCACCTACCAAATTCTTAAATGCACAAAATGATTGTCGTTATTACCAAGGAAACTTTTATAAATGTGTTAAAATCTTAACAAAGATCTATTCCAGCCTCAAATCTTCCCTGAGTGAGTATATGCGCTTACATGTCCATGTCTCATTTTCTAAGGGTAAGTACAGTTCTTTCATTAAAGATGAATGTAGCTCAATAGAATGTACTCTCTCTGTGCACATGGAATCCTAGTGCTAAAGGAGTTAGCTTGATTAGAGCCTGGTTTTAATCTAGATTTCCAGTAGATGCTGAACCTGAATTATGCTATTTGGGGGTAGCATTTAAACACTTATTTAAATTTACCATTTACCTAATGCCTAATCAGAGGAACAGAATTGTAGAATCAGAGGGATTTTGAAAGGCATATAAATCACCACTATCTGTGTCTTTATCTATATCAACATCTATAACTTTATAGATAGATGTCGATATTGATAATGTGCATTCAGCTAAGGGTTACTAATAATTACTTCTTTAGAATTCATATTAATAATAACCTACAGTAAAGGTATTGTTTGGATCATAGGATCTTCAGCATTTTAAGTTTTAAGGATAATATTGAAGTTTTCTTTATAAGTGCTTCACCAGATATCAAACTACTTATTTAAAACTAAAGTTTCTGAATCTTCTCTAAGTTTTAAGTACAGGGAAAAACAAAACTTCTTATGTACATCTAAATAAAAGTTTGGCTAACTTCTTTAGGCAATCAATTTAGACAGCTGAAATGCTTTCCCCTGAAATTAACATATTTACTTAGCTTTTATTTTTTTCAAAGATTAAAAAAATTATACATCTTTAACCGCTGCAATTGTGACACTGCATATCACCACCCGCATGTTCTAATTCCATGATTGCATATATTTACACAAATTATATAATAAGATGCAATTACAATAATTACAGAGGAATTGGCAACAATTGGAAAAGATTACAAAAACAACACTAAATGATATGAAAATCTCCACACGAACCAATACAAGAAAAGAAATAGTTTTAAGATGAACCCAACAATACAACAGCAAACAGTCTAGAAAACACTTTAGTTTTAGTAAACTAAAGCATAATATGCTGGGAAATTTGAGGTTTAAAGTTTAAAGGTACAGTTCTCTTTCTTTAAATTTGTTTCTCAGTTTTATAATATGAATGTTTAACATCTTGACTTCCCTAAACACATTATAACCAGAAAGCCTTTTTCCTTGGTGATTTCTTACTGTTATTTGAAAGAAAAGAGTAAGAATAATTACTATAGCAATAAAACACAACATACTGTAAGCAACTCTATGGAATTTTAATTAGAAAAGAGCAGGTCCTGCTATGATTTTCTTGCCATTTTTTTCTATAAACTGTCTCCAAATGTGTATCTCATCTTCAAGGATTTACTGTCTGAGAATATTGTTGGTCCAATTCATTTTCTTCTTTTCAAAAGAATATTAATAAGACAAATTATGAAACTGACAAATTTGAGCTCTTTATAAATTGTCATATAGCGTATTTTATTTTCATTCCAATTTCTCTCTTTGCTCTTATATTTCAAACAAATATCCTTAATATAAAAATTGGAAAGGTTGCCTCTTTGTTTTCTTATTGTAAAAAGTTTACTACATATGAGGTTATGTCTTGTCAGCCTGTGACAGTGAAAAATTATGTCTGACCCTCCAGAATTCTTCACAAAGGTTTTAGGCTAATTGGGCATATGGGAAATAGACCATTCCAGAGTTTCTTGGGTGGTCTTACATGCTGGAAATATATCATGTGTTGCTCTAATAAAAATATAATGCACAAAATTAATGTTTTTAGAGGTCATGGTTAATAAATTGCATGAAACAAGGACAAAATACAAAGGAGAGGACCAGGAAGAGCCTATATTCAGGATTTAGCTAGAATTCAACAAGTGGAGCAAGGCAGAGGTTGAGTTCAAGCATCAGTCCCAATTATGGGACCTTTTTCCTCATGCTTTTATAAGGAACAAAACCTCATGTCAATGAAGCACAGAGTAACCAAGGACAGGGTAAAAAGGGGTGGTCCCTCGGGGGAGAATGAATAATTTGAGTTCAGGATAAAAAGTGAGATCATGTGGGGAAGGACTTGGGTGATAATTAAAGGGGCTGTCCAGAGCTTGGTGGCTTTTATGAGTTGACCTGGACTCTTAGCAAATGTGACAGGTTGCTGCCTCAAGTGAACTTTCTAACAATTGCTGTCAGCAAAGAGGGCTGGGAATGGTCAGAGATAATAGGAATGGGGAGGTTACTGATGGCTAAAGTAGTAAGTAGAGGCAAGATCATAATAGGACCCCATAAGTTATGCTAAGGATTTTATCCTAAGAACAACAAGAGCTTGTGAATGGTTTTAGGCAAGGGAATGACAAGATGAGAGTTGAGTTTTAGAAAATTCCCTCTGGTGGTAATGAATTAAAAGAGACAAAAGAGATGCGTCCTAACTAGTAGGAAGAATAGTTAGACGAATGTCAAAAAACCCAAGTGGATGAATGCTGGCAGTCTCCTCTAGATGGGCAGTGGTGGGGATGCGTAAAGTGGGTGGATTGAGGAGACATTTAGGAGATGTTTAATTGGGAGGGTATGGCATGGGAGAAGATGATTCCCAGATATTTGATTTTGGAAAATGGCTTAACAATGGTTAATAGAAAATGGAAAGAGAAAACACTACTCAGGGGAGCCAATTTTTGGGGGTGGGAGAAGGTTGAGACAAATTCAATTTTGAACAAGGATACCTGTGGGGCATTCAAAGGGATGTCTCTAGTAAGCAGTTAGATATGCAGATATGCAGCTCGTGAGAGAGACCTGGGGTGGAGATAAAACAGCTACCTGGCATTAACCATGCACATTTCTAAGCAGAAAGAGACAAGATCAAGTTCTGAACACACTCACCTTTCTATTTAAGGGAACTTTCTGAATATATTCCAACTTATCAATCAGAAGCATCTCCATAAAATTCTTGTCATGCCTGTATGTAACAATAAAAAAATTATGGGAGACAAATTCCACTTGCTTAGAACTTTGGAGGATGGTAGAGACTGGAGAAGGACTACACAACAAATGCTGAATCGAAGAAAAAGAAAAATATCAAGTAAACAAATTTCTATCTCTGACCAATGGTCTACCCTCCCCCTCACTCAACACTACACAGCTTGGGAGTTGTTCAGAGGCAGCAGCTCGTATCTCTCCCACCTCCCACCAGGGACACAGACTATAGAGCCATTCACAGAAGTGAGTGGGGTATAGCCAGGCATGGGGATCCAAGTCCACAGAAACCCCGGGCAGAACAAAAGCCACTGAGGAGTGCTGCATAGAAATGGGCCCTGGGATGGCGAGGGGCAGGGTAAAGGATAGGGAGACTGTGGTAGAACTGTGGCTGGCAAGTGCTGCATTCACTCAATCCAGTGTCTGTTGGCTGGGCCATCTAAATGTAAAATAGACTTTTCTGGAGTGACCAACCTTTCTGGATTAACCCCATCTTTTACCCCCCAGAGCCGGATACCCTAAGGAGAAGAAACCAGAGGCAGAAAAGACTCACAAAGGAAAAATAAGGGGGGGGGGCAGTGTTTAAACTGAATTGCTGCAAGACAGGATGGTCCTAGAACTAAAAAGTGTAAGGAAATCAATTGATGGGCATAAGACTTGAATAGACATTTTTTCCAAAGGGGAAATACAAATGGCTAAAAGGCAGATGGAAAAATGCTCAACATTATTAGCCTTTAGGGAAATGCAAATCAAATCAAAATCACAATGAGATATCATTTCACACCCACTTGAATGGCTACTATTAAAAATCCCAGAAACTGCAAATGTTGGAGAGGATGCAGAAAAATAGGAACACTCATTCATTCCTGATGGGAATGTAAAATGGTACATCTAATGTGGAAGACAGTTTGGCAGTTCCTCAGGAAGCTAAGTATAGAATTACCATATGACCAGCAATCCTGCTACTAGGCATACACCCAGAAGAATTGAAATCAGGGACTTGAAGAGATATTTGCACACTAATGTTCATAGCAGCATTATTCATAATTGCTAAAAGATGGAAACAACCCAAGTGTCCATCAACCAATGAAGAGATAAGCAAAATGCAGTATATATATACAATGGAATATTATTCAGCTGTAAAAAAGGAAGGAAGTCCTGATGCATGTGACAACATGGCTGAACCTTGAGGACACTATGCTGAGTAAAATAAGCCAGACACAAAAGAACAAATATTATATGATCTCACTGATATGATCTAATTAGAATAAGCAAACTCATAGAGTTAGAATCTAACATATAGGTCACCAAGGGATAGATTGGGGTTAGAGAATGGGGAATTGATGCTGAATTTTTACAGAATTTCTATTTAGGTTGATTGTAAAGGTTTGGAAATGAATGGTGGTGATGGTAGCACATTATTGTGACTGTAATTGACAGCACTGAATTATATAGGTGAATGTGGTTAAAAGGGGAAACTTTAGGTCCTATATGTTACTAGAATAAAAATTAAAAGATAAAACATAGGACTGTATAGCACAGTGAACCCTTATTGTAGAGGATGGAGTATAGTTAGTGGTAAGGACATGTATAAGAATGTTCTTTCCTGAATTATAACAAATGTACAACACTAATACAATGTGTTAATAGTAGGGTGGTATATGGGAAAAATACACCTAATGTAAACTATGGATGATAATTAATAGCACTATTTTAATAATCTTTCATCAATTGTAACAAAGGCAACTAATGTTAAAAAAATAGTACAGTTACAAAAAAGTGCTATCATCAGTTGTAACAAATGTTCCACAGCAATGCAAGGTATTGGTGGTGGGGGGTGGTGTATGGGAATCCTGTATTTTATGCATGATTGTTCTGTAAACTCACAACTTCTCTAATAAATTTAAATATATTTGTTTTAAGGGTAACTCAATGCAACAAGAAAAATGTAGTGTTACCTTTCAAATTATATCATAACAACCCCTATGCCTATTCCAATTTCATAGATTTTTATTATAAAAAGCACTTTCCTTAGTCATTTATTCTGTAGGAAAAAAAATACTCTTCAGTATTAAAGAGTGCGACTTGGGAATGAAAAT
>JAQZBX010036092.1:0-24310 GCA_029593785.1 Cabassous unicinctus
TAGGACCTGGGTGTCACCAGAGCCCTTAGGGGTCCCTCAGTGTGGGGTGATATCCACTTAGGTGTTCTATGAGATCCTACTGAGTTATGCATAAGTATTACCTCTGGGATGACCTCCCGACTCTCTTTGAAGTCTCTTAGCCATGTGAACTCATTTCTCTTTACCTTTTCCCCCTTTTATTCAAGGTCTTTTTCTGAACCTGTTGCCAGTTGGCACTTGGTATTAATCCCTCGTTGCCAGGGAGGCTCATCCCCGGGAGTCATGTCCCATGTTGGGGGGAAGGTAATGCATTCAAGTGCTGAGTTTGGCTTAGAGAGAGGCCACATTTGAGCAACAAGGAGGCTCTCAGGTGGTAACCCTTATGCACCCATAACAGTAGGATAAGTTTCAATTAGAAGAGCAAATACTCATAAGGCTAGTCCTCAATAACAAGAACCCATCAGTGGGCCATCCTCTTTTGCCAGACACTGCCTCTGCACTCTGGGGACGGTTGCTGCTCCCTTGGGGAATGTAGCAGAGCTCTCCAGGGTGGGAATTCAGATTTTGTTCGTGCTGAAGGCCTGTTTCCTAGGCTACAAACGAGGGACTTTTTCCTTTCATTTCGCCTAGTGGAAAGTCCCCGGACCTTGGGCAGAGAGTGCCACATGTGTGTGCATGTAGACCTCCCCGCGAGTCACTCTAACACTTCGCCAAGAAGCAAACTCACCACAACACTCTTGATCACATTATTTTCCAATCAAGGGGAACTTTATAAGAGTGGAATAATTCAAAGTCAACATCTAAATATCCCTAAAACACAGTTTTATAGATACATATAGATAAAGATATCAATATATAAGTTAATTAATATAAAATATATATATAATATAATCAGATAAATCTCAAATGTTTGATGAAATGTTTTGAATTAGTGTTAAAGCCCTTAATGTGAGAATTCATTGGTCTTTAAATTTCAAAAAGCAAATTTAAGAAAAAATTGTTTTAAAGTATAAAGTAAAAAAAAAATATTAAGGCTCATTGTAAAGTCTTTGATATGTTTCTGGCTGAGGAATGAGACGTTTGGGAAATGCTTTCCAAACGTCATGATCATTTTGCATCATTCTCTTTAAATAGACCTTCTAAGAATCAGAGAAAAGGCCATTTATTGCCAAAGATGTGGTGAAATGGTAGATCACAATTAGAGACAGAAGCAGGACCCACAAGGCTGATTCCATCCAATCCTTGAATATGTGGATAATAACTATTCACAAAGCAATTCCAAAGATTCTCTGGAACTAATCATAAAGCAATTCTGAAGGCACAATTCCTACTTTATTTTGGTCAGCTGCTCTCAAATTATCTCCCTGAGAAATAGAAAAATAAAGCAAATATGAAGTCCTGGAAAATACTGGTGAGATTTTCTTCTAAATCTGTATTTTATAATCTATATAGAAGTTTTATGGAAAAAGATAATTCAGTTCAATTGCTGTATTTTGAGCACATGTAATATATTTGCAAGATGCTATTCCAGAAGTAAAGGAGAGTAAATTTAAGAGGAATCTAATAAGATACGTATATTCGTTCATGATTTTGATATAACTACCATGAACGTAATTAAGAAAATGCCAATCAAAAGTTTTATCCTGTCAAAGGAGAGTGATACATTATCATGTTTGAGACTTTCAGAAAGGATAGGAAAATATCATTTGAGTTGGATCTTTATTCAAAGAGAAAGCAGGACTCCTTTCTCCTCCTCTAAGACCTTGTGGTATGGACAATGTTTCACAATTCAGGCAAGTATAAAAATGCCCAGTTTCTGCTGGATGAATTTAAGCCAAAAATTTACAGTTGTCAAAACCAGTTATGACTGGAGCTCCCTTAAAATGAAGGGCTCACTCAGTGGGCAAATAGTATATTTTTTAATTTGTGAAGGAAAAGCCAAAGGGGATTCAGGATGTAAAAGTAGAGAGATGTGCTTGACCTCCAAATCTGAATCATGTCATTGTGGTTATTTTTATTTTGCATTGCACAAGAGAAGACACACTTTTAGTTACTACTCCACCCACTCTGACCTGCAGACCCAAGGATATGCCACCTCTCAGTTTCCCCCAAAACCGGAAGTACTAGGCTGCAAAGGTGCAGGTTACAGCAAAATTCAGTTAAAACAGTTTGGCACTAAATTTGACATGATGTTGGGTAGATATGCCTCAGATGGATAAAATTCCCAATGATTATAAGATACAGTATAACCATAGCCTAACATATAATTAGAGGATACTTTTATACCTGCAGCTTGATTCGAGGAAGCACAATGAAAGCCGTTTAAATAAAAATTATTCCACCCCAAAATTTTAGCGACCCTAATAGAATCCCTGAAATACTACCAATGAATTCTCCTAGACCCATTCAAATTAATTTCCAGTGATATTCTATTCGGGAAACATTTAATCAATCCAAACAGGGAGAACTAAAATAAGCTAGCATGAAAATTGAAGGGTTAGAAGAATGCATGAAGAAGTGCTGGATTGCTTTTTTTGATGAACATACATGTGATTGAAAGCCAAGATCAAGGAAAAATAAAGCCTGAGGATTCCTCAAACCCTCCCAGTTTGCATTGACTTCAGCAGCTTTTTTATTACTTTGTCTAATCTCATCTCTAGCTTTTTAAGAGAATTATATAGCTATTTCAGTCTGACAAGTGATTTTATATCATGGTAGAAATAACTCTTAGAATGATAGAGATGTTAGTGAAATTATAATGGGCTAATTGCACATATAGGGAAACAGAAGCCCCAGGACATTAAATGATTCAACCAAGATTATTGCCCAGTTAATCAGGTATCTATGACTTTGGTTTGCATTATTTTGATTCTCTTTTTACTATACTATACCATCTCCTCACTGCAAAATGCTTGAAACCAAATAGAGAGTATTAATCTGATGTACCCAAAAATGTGAGTTTCATAAATATGAGAACCAGCAAAATTCACTCAGTCTCAACTACTTGAGTCCTTACTGATGAATGCAATGAGGAGGATGGTTGTATTCAGAAAGGAAAAATATGGATATATATATCTATGTCTCTGTCAAAAAGAGGTGAACTATTTCAGTTATAGAAATACTACCATATCCCCCAAATTCCAAATTAGGTTATCTTATACATAATAAAATTGAAATAAATATTTAAGAAAAAAGAAACAGTTGACTCAAACTTAAAAACAGGAGAGGGATGTGGGATTCTTAGGTGGGTGACTTAGAGGATTCACTTTATCTATTTGGACTTTGCTTCCTCATATGAAGTGAGTGAATTGATTGTGGTATAGATAAGATGATTATAATAAATGCCCACCACGTCTTTAAGTATATCTACCAAGGAACAGTAGGTACAAATTTTCCATTATCCACTAAAGTGATTTTATGACTGTGCAACATTAGAAACAATGCTGTGTTCCATTCTATGTTTTCTTTCAGATAATTTAATTCTTTCAGGAATTTTCCCTGCTGGATTAATTCCATAGAAAAAATCAACAACATAACTGGATTCATTTTTAGGGGCCTTTCTCAGAACCCAGAGATTGAAGAAGTCTGTTTTGTGGTATTTTCTTTCTTCTATACAGTCAATAGTCTGGGAAACCTCCTCATCATGCTGACAGTTTGTGCTGGCAACCTTTTCAAGGCTCCTATGTACTTTTTTCTCAATTATTTGTCTTTTGTGGACATTTCTTACTCCTCAGTGACAGCTCCTAAGCTGATTGTTGACTTATTTTCCAAGAGTAAAACCATCTCCTACTTTGGCTGTTTGCTGCAACTCTTTGCAGCACATTTCTTTGGTTGTACTGAGATATTCATTCTTACTGTAATGGCCTATGATTGTTATGTGGCCATCTGTAAACCCCTACACTATATGACCATCATGGACAGGGACAGATGCCATAAAATGTTGCTGGGGACCTGGGTAGGTGGGTTCTTACACTCCATTATCTAGGTGGCTTTTGTGGTCCCCCTACCCTTTTGTGGACCCAATGAGATTGATCACTACTTTTGTGACATCCACCCTCTGCTGGAACTTGCTTGTACAGACACATATATTGTTGGTGTTGTTGTGACAGCCAGCACTGGGGCCATCACCCTGGTGAGCTTTGTTATCTTGCTAATTTCCTATACTATCATCCTGATAACCCTGAGAAAGCAGACAGCAGAGGGCAGGCACAAAGCTCTGTCTACCTGTGGCTCCAACATTGCTGTGGTCATCATCATTTTTGGTCCTTGCACTTTCATGTACATGTGCCCCAATACAACCTTTTCAGAAGATAAGTTGGTGGCTGCCTTTTATACCATTATCACCGCTATGTTAAATCCCCTGATTTATACACTGAGAAATGCAGAAGTAAATAATGCAATGAAGAAACTCTTGGGCAGGAAGCATTTCTGGGAGGCTAATAGCAAATAGTTTGAAGTAATATTTTAAGTTAATGAACTAAAATTTTCTCAGCCTTAATTAACTCATTGACACAATGAAGACAATAATAACAACCACACAGAGTTGTTGGAAGGAACAAATGAGACCTCAACACAATTTACATATATAATATTTATCATCATTATTACATTTACTCTAATATTTAGTAATCAGATATTTTTTCTAAAATAGTTAGGCCAGCCAAATTTTATTAAAGGAAGAATATCATCAGGACCCCACTCAGCATTATTGTTTTTTCTTCCCCATTTTGCCCTTATGTGATTTTCTTTATAGAGTGGAAAGGATCCTGTGACATATTAAGCACTCATTTTGTATATATTACCTGAAAGGTAGAATACATAAAACTAGCAGTGTTCTGAACAGAAGTATTGTGATATAAGTGTTCCTAAACACAGATTCCTGAGAAAACCAAACCTAGCTTGGATTAAGAGGGGAAGAGAGACCTGAATGTAAAAGGGATGAAACAAGTTTTTAAGACAAAAGCCCTTTTATTCTCTGGTGAAAGGAAAAGACTTTTTCTTTCTCTTGAGCTCAATTTCTTTGCCTATTCAAGGACATTGGACAAATTTAGCTTTAAGATTCCTCCTTTAAATGTAACTCCCATGAATATGCTTCAGTTACCTCGACTTTAATCTTTACCTCCACTCTGTAGCCAGAGTCCCTATTAATACAACATGACTGACAGAAAAATTGAAGAACTCAATAAAAACAGTCACCGGCAAAGAATACATTACTGTGACTCAAATCAATGGGGCAAGAACAATTTATTGTCAGGCATTGTTGGTAAACAATATTTATTCCAATCTTTGAAACAAACAGCTCTAGTGAATATAGTGAGCCATTTCTCACTGCTTTGCAGACTTACCTAATCAGAATTTCTAACTCTGAATTCCAGAAACACTCCTTCTAGAGAAATAAAGGTATGCCTTCTCATGTGAACTGACACTTGCCTCAGTGATATGTTTTCCTTTACCATAAGACGCTACTGGACTTTATTTCTCTAGCAGGTGAACTTATCACTGACTACTCCTCTGCTATTGTCCATTGCCTTTTCCACAAATCAGATTATCCAGTTACTATTTATGTTGATGGCTGTGGTATGTGTGTGCATGTAACTCTGTGCATCTGTGTAAACATTACATATGTTAAGGACTACATATAGTTAATGCTTAAGAAATGTCCACTTCTGTTGAAGAATTGAACATAGAAAAGATAAAAAACAAACAGCAAGAACTCTGGTTTAGAAGGTATACTCAAGAAATCAAAATCCTTTGCCCTGTTATCACACAAATCCATGGCTATTTTTCCAATATGGACATTACTCACTGGTATGTATGAGTCTCCATTTCCTCAATTTAATATGAAGACTACATTAGCACTTCTTCAGTGTGGCTGACAATTGGAATCTCCCTAAGAGATTTTTAAACATATAATAGAACCTAAAATAAGAGATTCTGATTAGGTAGGGTAGGTTAAGAGGTATATAAAAATTTGTATTTTAAAAAATTTTCTATAGTAATTTTTATGTAGCCAGTGGTCACTGTTCAGGAAACTTGACTTTCAAATTATTAGGACTAGAACTTTTATTTTCTTACAGCTTAAGTGGTCAGTGAGCCATTGGAATCCAAAGATCCTTACTTTGCGTATATATCCCCATCTGCTCTGCTTACCATCTCAAAAAGAGATGAAATTGAACTGGTCTAAAAAACAGAAATAAAGACATGTTACAAAATACCCTTCTCCTTATGCTTTTGTCAAAAATATTTGAAATTGTAGGATAATATTACTGATATTGCATGTCTGACGTCCCATGAAAGTAAAACCTGCTAGGTTCATTACTCAAAAGGCTGAAAGGAGAGCACGCAAAATATTACTCACGTTTCCACCAGAGATATTAAAGTATTTTTCTCAGTTACAAAAATTTCTAATAGTCAATCTCCATCACATAAGCTTAGAGAGGCTCCTCTTGGTTCTTTGGAATGATATGACCTAGAATGATAAGAGCTAAGATTCTCCCTGGTTTCAGGGAGCAAGTCTGGTAAACAACAAGAATTTATTCTGTAGATGTATAATAATAACCACTGCCAGCTTTTTAGTTTTATAATTTTGCTACCAGAAGATGGGGGATTGACTTTATGAAAAAGCAGCCTTCATTAATGAAAATAGATGGCACTATTTCTCATTTCCCTGATGAAGAAATTTATTTCATAGTGCAAAACTGTAAAAAAAATACCCCCTTGTGCCTTCTAATTAGTGATTTTACTTCTGTTCTCTGAAGCATAACATATTTTTTTATAAACTTTATTTTATTGGGAATGTATAATAATTCTAAATAGCATCAAAATATGTAACAAATTGGTAAAACTGTAGGGAAATATTATATTTCTCTGAATGATTGATTGGTCAAGTAGGCAACAAATAATTAGGAATTTAAACTACACATCTAAAAAGCTTGATTCATGGATATAAGGAAACTTTTACCAAACAATGAGAATATATATATTCTTCACATGGAACACTTAACAAAAATTGGCCACATATCAGCCAAAAAAAAACCTCAACAAATTTCAAAGAATCACATACTAATGACCACAATATCTGATCATAATACAGTTAAATTAAAAGTAATTGCTAAAAGATAGACCACAAAATCCCCTTATATTTTGAAATTTAAAAACATTTCTAAATAATTCATGGATTAAAAAAAGAAATCATAATGGAAACTTAAAAATTCTTAAAACAGAGTGATTATGAAAATATTACATATCAAAACTTCTGGGATGATGTGAATGTAGTACTTACACAAAAATATATAGCTTCAAGTGCTTTTATTAGAAAATAAAAAATAATATAAAATATTCTAACATTGAGAAGTTAGAAAAAGATGAAGGAAAGAGGGAGGTAGGGAGCATGAATAAAGATAAGAACAGAAATGAATGAAATTGATAATAAAAATACCATAAAGGAATCAATAGAACAGAGACTTTGTTCTTTTTTAAATATATATTTTAAATTTATTTTTAAAAGTTACTTAGATTACATAAAATGGTACTTAAGAAAATATAAGGGATTCCCATATGCCCCACTCCCCACACCTCCCCCTTTTCCCCACATTAACAACTTCTATCTATAGTGTGGTGTACTCACTGCAATTGATGAACACATTATGGAGTATTGCCACTAATCATACATTATACTTTATATTGTAGTTTATACTCACTCCCTCTCAATTCTGTAGGTTATGGCAAGATATATAATGGCTTGTATCTGTCACTGCAATATCATTCAGAACAATTCCAAGTCCTGACAATGTCCCCATATTACACATCCTTTTCCTTCTCCCTTACCTCAGTACCTCCAGTGACCACTGTCTCCATATCCATGATATAATTTCTTCCATTGCTAGAATCACAATAAATATGTACCAGAATACCAGTAAGCCCACTGTCATTCACATTTTATCCCCCAATCTTGAGGATTCTGGGATGGTGATGTCCACTCCACCTATAATTGAGAGGGGGCTTCAATCCTATATGGCTTATTGATGGGAGTCTCTTGCTTGCCGTTGTAAAATCTCTCAGTTCCTTGGTATGGGTGTTGTCCATCATAATCTCCTTCTTAGTTGACCTGGGTGATTCCAATGAGCTGTAGAGTAGGTATTGCAACTCCATAGAGATTAAAGCCCTGGCTTACATATGGACACCCCAGAGATTCAGGCCGTTTGGACGTACACCTACTAACTCCAGCACCAACTGTAGATTCAGATAAAAGGGATAGAAGAAGCATGTGTAGAAAAGTCACATCTAAGCCCAATTCTGTCACACTCAGGAGTACAAATTCCAAAGTAGGGCCCACTGCCAAGGCACCAATCTCCATAGCTATCTGCCATGACCCTAGGACCTTTGTGCCTCCAGAGCCCTCAGGAGCCCTACTATTAGGGTTATTATCTACTTTGGCAGTCTATGATATCTTGATGAGACATGCATAAGCGTTACTGCTCAGATGATCCCAACTCACTTTGTAGTCTCTTAGCCATATAAATTCATTTGTCTTTACATTTTTCCCCATTTATTCAAAGTCTTTTTTCACTTGCATCACCAGCCATTGCTGATAGTACTCTTTCAATGCCAGGGAGGATTATCCCCAGGAGTCATGTTCCATGCTGGCAGGTAGGTAATGCATTTATAATGTTAATTTGGCTTAGAGAGAGGGCACATTTGAACAACAAGAAGGCTACTAGTAGGTAACTCTTATGTCCCCAATAACACTAGGTTAAGCTGTAATTCAAGAGCAAAGCCTCATGAGCATAGGCATTAATATCAAGGGCCCATCAATGGATCACCCTTCTTCACTAGTCACTGCATCTGTAACTTGAGAGATTGTTGCTATTCCATTAGGTAATGTGGCAGAATCCCAGGATGGAAATTCAATATTTTTTCATTTGTTGTGTGAATCTCTACCCACTGTGGCAATGCCCCATGAATATTTGAGCACATTTATATACCATTTTTGTATGCCCAGGTGAACTTCCTCCCATGTATCCCCCCTCACTGACACCCCACACCAATGATCCCCCTTTGCTACAGTTGTAACCTATCTGTGATCCAAAACCTCTTAAAAAATGAAGCCAAGAGGGAAGCAGATGTGACTCAAGTGGGTGGGCTCCCATCTACCATACAGGAGGCCCTAGGTTTGGTTTTTGGGGCCTCCTGGTGATGGTAAGATGACCCATGCCCACAGAGATCTGACAGCTCAGGCCAGAAGAGAGATGATAGCCCACACATGTGCCTGTGGAGAGCTGATGGCCCACGCCCAATCCCATGTCCAGGGAGAGCTGACAGCCCATGCCTGCAGAGAGCTGATGCACTCAAACTGTGCTTGCAGAGAGCTAATGGCCCACATATTTGTCTGTGGAGAGCTGACAGCATGCATCCATGGAAAGCTGGCACAGCAAGATGATGCAAGAAAGGAAGACAAGCAGATATAGTGGAAATGCACAGTGAATGGACACAGAAAGCAGACAGTGAGCACAAGTGAAAAGGGGGAGAAATATATTTTTTTAAAATGAATCCAAGAATATCACCAAATACAATTAATAGGAAAATGAAATAATAATAGGTATGAACATAAGAATTAAAATATATAATAATATAGAAAAACTAAAATAAAGTGAAAAAAGGAAACTGGGATATTAAGAAAATAATGAAAAACATTTTAAAAAAATAAAATAAAAAATAATAAGTAATTTTTTAATGTTTTGCCTTTCATCACTGTAATATCTTTTGTCCTCTAAGCACAGTGACATTTTCTTCCATTTCTTCACCAGTGTCTTACTTTTTTTCAATTTGTTTGAAAAAGAAGTTTTAGGTCATAGTATAGTCACATATAGAATATAGGGGACTCCAATATACCCAACATCCTTCACTTTCCCCCTTCCCATATTAATAACCTTTCTACAGGTGGATGGAACATTTGTTACATCTCATGTACAAATATTGAAACATAGCTACTAATCATGGTTAATGGTTTACATTATGATTTACATTTTAAACCTTAAACTTTTATAAATTTTTTGATGAATTTTAACATGGCCTATATCCATCATTGCAAGATCCTACAGAACACTTTTATTGCCCCTTAAATACCCCCTGTTCCATTGGTTCTATTCCTCCCTTCCCCTCCCATCAGCTCCCTAGTGACTGCCAGGCTTCGCTCCTTGAAAGAAAAGATTCATAGATATTTGCAACAACACTGATGGCTTGACACATTAGTCTGTCCTTTCCTATTAGGAACCTCCCATGCTCTCAAGAGACACCCTACCTTCTGCCTGAAACATTCAGGCCTCCCCAGGATGGGAATCCAATGCCTTCCTTCTCATTATGTGGGTCTCTACCCACTGATACAACACACTATGACAAAATGAACACTTGTACATTCTCTAGAATACTGCCCGAGCTGTGCCCTGTCCAAAATGCTCCCCCATCTAACACTGTAAACCAGTAACCCTTCCTTGTCATATTGCCAAAAAAAGCTTTCTAAAAATTGTAGTTTCACCCATGTACCCAGCTATCCACAGTGTTCACTTGTTCCACCCCAAACCCTTCCCCCAGTTCCATGGGTCATCTAACAAATACTCCCCACCCTACACCCCTCTTAACCTTGCACCACATAACCCAATAGTATCACTACACCCCTGTATTGTCCCTTCATTGCACAACTAGTCACTTCCACCTTCCATCATAGATTTCACCCATATGGGTGTTGGCTCACAACTTTCTTCCCCCTATTTCCTGTATACCTATCTTCCAGACTCTAGCTTTCAGAGTCTGCTTGATTCATTTCAAAAATGTCTTATAATATTTGTCCTTCAATACCTGGCTTGCTTCACTCAACATAAGGTCCTCAAGATTCATCCATGTTATCTTGTATATCAGTACTGTATTTCTTCTTGCAGCTGAGTAATACTCCATAGTTTGTATGTACCAAAATTTGTTTATCCATACATCTTTTGACGGGCATTTGGGTTGACTGCAACTTTTGGCAATAGTGAATAATGCACTATGAACATTGGTGTGCAAATAACTCTTCATGTCCTTTCTTTCAATTCTTCTGGGTATATAACCACAGTGAAATTGCTGGATCATATGGAAGTTTTATACTTAGTTTATTAAGGAAATGACAAACTGTCCTCCACAGTAGCTGGACCATTCTACAATCCCACCAGCAGTGGATGAGGGTTCCCATTCCTCCACATCCTCTCCAATATTTATAGTCCACTGGTTTTTTCGTAGCTGCCACACTAATGGGTTTTAAGATGGTATGTCATTGTAGTTTTGATTTACATTTCCCTAATAGCTAGTGATGTTGAGCATATTTTCATGCACTTTTTAGACATCTGTATTTCTTCTTTGGAGAAGTGTCTGATCAAATCACTTGTCCTTTTTTAAAAATTAATTGTTTGTCTTTTTATTTTTGAGATATAAGACTTCTTATATGTGCTGGATATTAGGGTCCTATCAGATAAATGGTTACCAAATATTTTCTTCCTTTGGGCAGGCTGTCTTTTCACTTTCTTGGCAAACTCCTTTGAGGTGCAAAAGGTTTTAATTTTTTAGGAAATCCCAATTATCTATTTTTTTCTTTTGCTGCTTGTGCTTTGGGTGTGAAATTTATGAAATCATTTCCTATTACATGGTTCTGTAGATGCTGCCATATATTATCTACCAAGGTCTTTATATTCTTGACTCTTATACTTAGATCTTTGATCCATTTTGAGTTGATTTTTGTATAAGGTGTGAGATGGTGTTCCTCTCTCTTTCTTTTGGATACGGATATCCAGTTCTCCAGGCACCATTTGTTGAAAAGGCCATTCTCTCCCAGAGGAGTGGGCTTAGTGGCCTTACCAAATATCAGATGACTTCATTTGTAAGGATTTATATCAGAATACTCAATTTAGTACCATTTGTTGCTATGTCTATCTTTGGGCCAATAATATGCAGTTTTACCACTTTAGCTTTGTAGTTTGTTTTAAAGTCAGATAGTGTGATTCCTCTAATTTCTTGTTTAATTTTCAATATGTCTTTAGGTATTCAGTGCCTCTTGCTCTTGCAAATAAATTTCTTAGTAATTTTCTCCAATTCAGTAAAAAATGGTGTGTAATTTTTATTGGGATGGCATTAAATTTGTAGATTAGTTTGGTTATGATAATCCTTAATGAAGATTATTCTTCCTATCCATGAACAGGGAATATTCTTCTATTTATTTAATTCTTCTTTGATTTCTTTAACAGTGTTATGTTTTCTCTGTATAAGTTACTGATAACTTTATTTAAGTTTATTCTTATGTATTGGATTTTTAATTACCATTGTAAATGTTTTTTTTTCTTGATTTCCTCCTCAGCTTCTTCATTATTGATGTACAGAAATGCTAATGATTTGAGTGAATTGATCTTATAACCTGCAACTTTATTGATCTCATTTATGAGTTCTAGAATCTTTGTTGTAGATTTCTCAGGGCTTTCTATATATAAGATCATGTTGTCTGCAAACAGTAAAATTTTTACTTCTTCCTTTCCAATTTGGATGCTTTTATATCTTTTTCTTGCATCTGTGCTCAAGCAAGTACTTGTAACACAATGTTAAATAGGAGCAGTGTTAGTGGGCATCCTTGTCTTACTCTTGATCTTAGAGGGAAAGTTTTTAGGATTTCACCATTGTGTACAATTTTAGCTGTTGGGTTTTTCATATATACCCTTTCTCAACTTCATAAAGTTTCCTTCTATCCTATTTTTTGCAGTGTTTTTTCAGGAAAGGTTGCTATATTTTGTTGAATGCTTTTACTGCATGTATAGAGATTATCATGTGACTTTTTTTCTTTTGACCAGTTTGTGCGGTGTATTACTTTGATTGATTTTCTTATGTTGAACTATCCTTGCATACATGAGATGAAACCCACTTGGTAACGTTCTATAATTTGTTTGATGTGTTCTTGAATATGATCAGCAAGTATTTTGTTGATGATTTTAGTATCTAGATTCCTTAGAGACATTGGTCTATAATTTTCTTTTCTTGTGACAGCTTTTTTTTGTCTATGGTAGTAGGGTAATGTTGTCATTATAGAACAAGTTCAGCAATGTTTCTTCTACTTGTATTTTTAGGAAGAGTTTGAGCAGGACTGGTGTTAGCTCTTTCTGGAATGTTTGCTAGAATTCACCTGTGAAGCCATCTGGTCCTGGGCTTTTCTTATTTGGGAAGTTTCTGATGACTGATTCTATGTCTTTCCTTGTGATTGGTCTGTTGAGTTCATCAATTTCTTGTTTGGTCAATGTGGGCTGCTTGTGTGTTTCTAGAAATTTTTCCATTTCATTTAAATTGTCTTTCTTCTTGGCATAAAATTTTTCAAAGTATCCTCTTATGATACTCTATTTCTGTGGGGTCAGTGGTGATATCCTTTCCTCATTTCTTATTTTGTGTATTTGCATTTTCTCTCTTTTTTCCTTTGTTAGTCTAGCTAAGGGTTTGTCAATTTTATTGATCTTCTTGAAGAACCATGTTTTGCTTTTGTTTATTTTTTCTGGTGCTTTCTTATTTCCTATTTCATTTAGTTCTGCACTAATCTTTGTTATTAGAGTGGTTATTAAACTAACCACAATTCATTTGTTTTTCTTTTACTAATTCCTCAAGGTGTGAAGTTAGGTTTTCTATATTAGCTATTTCTTCTTTTTTGATATACACATTTATGGCTATGAATTTCCCTCCCAGTAGAGCTTTTGCTGTGTCACATAGGTTTTGATCTATTGTGTTGCCATTTTCTTTCATTTCAAGGTAGTTATTTATTTCATTTGAAATTTCCTCCAAGACCCACTGTTTTTCTAAGAGTGTGTTTTTTAACTTCCATATCTTGGTGCCTAATCTGGTTTTCTAGCCCTTACTGATTTCCAGCTACATTCTACTGTAAGCCATAGAAATTAATTTATACAATTTCAATCTTTCTGAGTTCCTTGAGAATTTTTCTGTGACCAAGCAAGTGGTCTACCTTGGAGAATAATCCATGTACACTCAAGAAGAATTTATATCCCACTGTATTTGTTATATTGTTCTGTTTATGACTATTAGGTCCAAATCCTCTAATGTATTTTTCAAAGTCTTTGTTTCTTTATTGATTCTCTGCCAAGATGTTCTGCCTATTGATATTAATGGTGTTTTGAAGTTCCATACTATATTTGTAGAGGCATCTATCTCTCCACTTAGATTTTCCAGTATTTGTCCCATGTATTTTAAGGCACCCTCATTATTTGTAGAGATGTTTATGATTCTTTTTTCTTTTGAAAGCTTACCCCTTTTAGTAATATATAGTGTCCATCATTTTCTCTTACAATAGTTTTGCATATGAAGTGAAGGAAGAGATTATGGATATTAAGAAGACAGTAGGAGAACATACTTAAGAAAGTGTAAACATACACAGAAAGATAAAGGATGTGATGGTGATGAATGGCACAATCCAGGAAATCAGAAATACACTGGAAGCCCATAAGAGCAGATGTGAGCAGGAAGAGGAAAGAATTAGCAATGTGGAAGACAGTCCATCTGAAATCAGATGGCAGAAGAGACAGATAAAAAGAAAAAATCCAGCAGGTATTTAAGAATATGAGCCAAAACATGAAATATACAAACATATGCATTATATGGATTCCAAAGGGAGAAGAGAAGGGAAAGGTAACAGAAGGAGTTTTGGAGGAAATAATGACTTAAAACTTCCCAACCATATTGAGGGAGATGGATGTATATATCCAGGAAGCACAGCCCACCCCAAACACTATAACTGCCAACAGGTCCACTCCAAGACATATACTTGTTAAACTGTGCAATGCTGAACACAAGAGAAAATACTGAAAGCAGCAAGAGAAGAGAGAACCATCACATACAAGGGAAGCTCTATAAGATTAAGCACTGATTTCTCATCTGAAATCATGGAGACAAGAAGGCAGTTGTATGACATAATTAAGGTATTAAAAGAAAAAAAAAAAAAACTTCCAGCAAAAATTATATATCCAGCAAAGCTGGTATTCAAAAATGATGGAGAGTTCAAAATATTCACAGATAAACAGAAATTAAGAGAGTATGCATATAAGAAACCTGCCCTCCAAAAATACTAAAGGGAGTTCTGCATGTTGAGAGGAAAAAACAGGAGAGAGAGTTGGAGGAGAGTGTAAGAACAACTGAAATGACCAAAGGATAAATAAAAATAACATATGAAACACATAAACCCAGGGAAAATATGGTTAATGTAAGTAATTCCTTGTGAGTAATAACACTGAATGTTAATGTATTAATCTCATGAGTCAAAGACACAGATTCACAGAATGGATGAGGACATATGACCCATCTATATGCTATCTACAAGACACCCACCTTAGACACAGGGATTCAAGAAGGTTGAAAGTTAATGGCTGGAAAACAATATTACAAGCTAACAATAACCAAAAATGTGCAGGAGTAGCTATAGTAATATGGTACATAAAATAATTTAATCTCATTTCCCTGCAATGCTCAATTGAATGTGAAAAGATAGCTTTCATATTCCTCCATATGGCATCACTTTTAATCATTCAAACATCTAGGAGATTAAAAATTTCTCACATGTGAAGGTCACCAGAAATTCACTATTTCTCTATTGCCTGAGTGGGAATGCCTCATTTTGTTTCTGTTCTGAATGATTGACAGTTACATGGAGCATACCTGAACTCAACATGACAGCTGTGATTATACCCAGCAATGCCCAGCCTAGTTAAGGTGAACCCCAACTAATCCACAGACACATGAACAAGAATTAAGCACTTTTTGAATAAGTCAAGAGTTTCAGAAAGTCCAGTTATACAGCATTAATTAGTGGAATTATACAAGAATGGCAAGTTTAAATTGTGGAAGAGAGGATTTTAAAGCATGTTCTTGAATTTAAAGAGCCTCTCATATATTTATTGTGAAATAGTTTACAAGGAGCAGTTAAAGAAAGGCAAATTAGAGAGAACGGATATTAGGGACAGCACATAATTTTGATTATACACATAAAAGCGAAATTCTAAATATCTAAGTGTGCATCCAACGTATCTTTCACTATTTCTTCCATGGATAAGTTATAGGAAGAAAACCATGCTTGGGAAAATTCCCTTTCACCTCTTCCTTGTTAATAAGTTATAGGAAGATTTTTAAGAAAAGACTTTACATGCCGTATTTAAATGAAACTAAATAGGCAATTTTTCACACTCATCAAATGGTAAATGATAAAGATGGGATTCAGGCATTCAGCCCAAGATATCTATGCTATTAGACATGCCTCACAGCTGAAAGAGCAGAATAATAGCTCATATCTAATGCACATTTCAGCATTGGGTTGAACATTATGTAGGCAGAGTCTCCCATAATATTTATATTATATCCCCTTTATCTTTTCATTCACTTTTTCCCCCCATGATATACTGTATTTCTCACAAGTTCAATATGACTGTGAGATTTCTCCACTATTCTGCTTGATATGTCATAAGTGCTAATCTAATGTTATTCTGATTTGACACTAAATGTATATGGCCAATGTGTAAAGACACTGGGTTTACTACAGAAAAGAAGGAAATAAACCAATGAAAATGAATGATTTTTTTCTCAAAGTAAAAGATTTTACACTTACTTTCAAATTCAGGTTTGAAATAGTCTAAGAGTTGGGCCCAAAATATAAAGCATACTTGGTGCTGGGGATCTGTGAGCTACATACATCTCATAGAGATGGATCTAAGATTTTATTATTAAAAGGCATATTTGTACACAATGTATGATTTTAATATGTATTTACCTATTTTCCTCAACAGTAATGATTATAATGTTCACGCATAAATTCTAAAAGTATCACTTTTTTGGCAAATGCAGTTGCTTTTTGTAACTATATATTTTCCAACAATGAAATTCTATGATTTTTATGGATTGATCACTGAGAATTATGGATGGTTCCTGGAAAATGTATTTCTTTTTTATTTTTTATTGATTTTGATCTGTAAATTTCTTCATTATTATACATTTTTTTTCTTATAACTTTTGGAACTACTTTATTCTTTTGTCACCACTAATGCATTTCATTTCTGGCAATAGATTGCACCATTCCCCCACTTTGCTTCTTTTTACCTATTTTAATGTATCCCTTTTTCATTCAAGCTACCTGGGTTATCACTGAATTTGTCTGTGAAGCCTCTGGTGTTTCAAAAACATGTAATGGAATGTCTCTCTTACCTGTGCCTGGAAACTTGGCACATTTGTGAACTACTGAGAGTCAGTGGTTCACAATTGTGTCCCCTGCCCATTTGAGAGAGGCCTCAAATTACGCATGAAAGGTTGATCAGAAATGTGCCTGGAGTTTAGGAGTTCTTTCACTATTTCTAACCTTGGATGAAACATGATGTTATGAAGTGTGGGATCTCAGCCAGTGAGATGATGAGGGGATCTCTCGATGTAACTCAGAATTCCTATGGGAGTTCATCTTTGTGGGGTGAATATTGAGCAAAAAAATCAAGAGATGTGAGACAGCCAGACATATAATTTCCTTTCATTTTAACCCTCTCATAGATGGTATTAATGTGCAATATGTCTTGACTGCTTTTCTAAACATTCTTATTGAGACACAATAACGTAACCATATTTGTTGTGAAGTTCTTGCTGGCTTCCTCACATGTTCATTTTTATTGGATTTCCCACATCTGTTTCACTTCCTTTTTTCCTCAGACCAAATATGCAGGAATTTTTTTTCTGAAAAAAGTGTTAGCATACAACTTTGCCTCAGGTTTGGTTTTCCATGGAAATCAGTCTACCACAAGAATCATTAAGGGAATTTAAGAACATTCCTAACTTATACTAATTAGGAGGAATATATTTACAATGTGCAACTTTTTAAAAATTTGCATGATCAATGGATAGACAAGAATTTTAGTAAACTGAGGAATTTTGTGGGAAGAGGGATACAAGGTATACAAGGCTAAACATGAGGAGATGAGCTAGCCCTGATTACTTGGTCTCAAAGTTTAAAAGGTATCAAATTTAATTAAAAAATAATAAAATTTAGAACAGTTCTGTAAAAGATAGAAACAATCATGAATACAAATTCTAATTAAAAATTAGCTACATGGCCTTATACCCTATAACTCTAGAATTTTTCTTTTGCCAAATAACAGGAGTGTCTGTGTGTTTGTGAGCCACTATTATTGTATTTAAATCAAGAAAGCATGAAGAACTGAGCAGAACATCATAGCGTGAAGCACATGCCCATAGTCTACATATTATGTTATTATGAAAGTCACTATGAAACCTGATTATTAAATGACTTTCTTAACATATGTATATACATATTTATGGAAAAATAGAGAGAGAGAAGAGAGAGGGGAAAGGGAGTCAAAGAGGGAAAGAGGGAGAAAAGAAAACAATAGAAAATGGTATAGTAATATTATTGTCAGTAATGTCTGAAATATATTTAAGCCCAAATCCAAATTTAAACATCAAAATCCTAAATATTAACTAAGTAATACTTTCAATTAATGATTTACCCCAAATTATAATGTGATAGTTCTTTTATATTGATCAAGAATTTTGAAGGATTGTCTCAGTCAAAAGGAGTTTTACCGAAAAGGAAAATTGCCTCATAATTAAGGAAAGATATTTGACTATCTTTAAAGATGCTTCTGGGGAAAATATGGGAGCAGGTTTCTGATAGGATTTAACAAGTTTATAATCCTCTTTAGGTAATCTGGATTCAATAACCCAATCATATGTTTTTCTTAACAACTTTAAACAGATATTCTTCTATTTTATCTATTTAAAAATCTCAGCCAACTCCAGTTTTCACTTTTTCTCCTACATAAGTCTTCTATCAAAACAAAAATCCTTGATCTGTCTTTTATGAATACTCTCTAGCTGGTAAGCTTGAAATAAACCTTTACATTGTCATCCAATTATATGAGAAATATATTTTTTTCCTGAGTACTTGCCTCCCTAGCTAAGATTTTGATGCTGAAAAACTTTTTAATCAACTGAGTTTCAGTTTACTTATCAGTAAAATAAAGATAATAAGAACATTATTCCAAAACTAGCATTTATGGAGATATTTTTATTAGAAAAAAATTTCAATTTCTCACAAATATTTGTGTTAATTGAAATCAAACTTTAATATAATATTTTAATGTAATTATAATTAATTTATTATTTGAAAATAGTTTTCAAATCTGTGGAATTTCTGAGACATATGGTCATTCTATAATAACTTGAACTTTCATAGTTTTCATTTTGATCATAACAGAAAAAAATAAGCATACTTTGAATCAAGATATGTCAGCATGAGTATTTGCCAAGTCTGCAATTAGCTTGGGTGTCACCTGTGAGGTATAACATACATCTGAGAGAGCAAGGTAATTAAGGAAGAAATACATAGATGGTCAATAAGCTGACTGCATGTGATAGAAATCATTATGAGCAAACAGGTATATAACAAAATAAGAATTATCAGAAGCAGAAATATTTAATTTTCTTGTTCTGAGAAAGTCCCAATAAATAGAATAAATTCAATGTCATTATTGGTTGCTTCAATGGTCTTATGCAGTTAATGCTTAAAAGGTTTACCTTAAAAAAAAAAAGACATGTCAACATCAGAATTAATAAGCATGGTGTGAATCATAGTGAGTATTGTAGGATAAATTATTTTATTTAATCATCCATCCTATACTGTATTTTAAAGTAATTAATAATAAATCATGTGAAAAGGCTGATCATATACAAGAGACTGTTTTTGAAAGGGAAAGGGAAAGATTTTAATAGCTGCACTTGCTCAGGGAATGAAACAAAATGTGCATCCACTTTGTGGATGAGATGCAAAGGTAAGCTTAGTTAAGATGCATTTCTTGTCTTGGTGTAATTTGCCTTCCTGATAGCAAGGTCTAGGGTGAAATGAATGCAATGAGTTGTACAAGAATACAGGATAAGATTCTATCTTTATTTAAGATCTTGGTATTTTGTTTATTGTGTAATTTTGCATTATTTTTAAATATTGCAGCAAATATTATTAATCTTGATTATTAAGTTGTTTGTACTCAATATGAGTATCTCATTGGCCTCCCTCACAGGCTCCCAAGGTGTACACAGTGCTTAAATATTGTAGTCGGCAGGATTTGATGTGTTCTATCATTGCTCCACTGGCTGAAGATATAGGGAGTACAGACCCTGGGTGATCCCTGCCATGTGTGTGGGCTGGTGTAGCTGAGTGGTTATTTCAGTAATGTATTTGTCCAGATGTGACACCCACCAATGACCCTGCAGCACTGCTAGGTGTCCTGCAGATGGCCAAATTGGCAATAGGGGAAATGAAACCCCACACTGCTGCTGCATGAGTGGGATGGGTATTCTTGTCTTTGTTACAAGATACCACCCAAGAAACATTAAAACAGGAGAGGGAAATTCACCAGCTGTGTGAGCAACTGCAGAAGTCACATGTGCAACTGGAGTGCCAAGTCATGTTGGTTGGTAGTAGTTCAGATGAGGAAGAAAAAGTGGGACCTATCTGACCAGGTAGTCTGGTCATGACACAAAAGGTGAAACATGATCAGGACATGGGGCTAGGAGGACACCCCATTGGGCCCATTAGGCAAATGCACATGGTGCAGCACACTATGTACCATTCTTATATACAGTCAGAACTGGTTAAATTTGGACAATTTCAGCAGAAGCCAGGAGCCCCCATAGCTGTATGGCTGCTGCACTTGTAGGACATGGGCATGGATAGAATTGTGTGCTCCAGGACTGAGATAGAAAAGTTAACATTGCTTACCAGCCATCCTCTGCTGTGCCAATGTCTCTTAAATGCACTGCAGCATGCTGGGGGAAACCCAGATCATTCACTAATGGAGTGGCTCCAAACAGCTGCTCATATGGTCTGGAATTATGTGGGAGAATTACCAGACTCAGTGAGCCAATGGACTATGTATGCTGAACTTGTACAGGTGGTCCAGTAAATGAGCATGTGCAGTGCTGTCTTTAACCCTAATAACCAGAGACCTGATGATTAGAGGTTCATGAGTCAGGTGAAGGCCCTGATCATGCAACATGCGACTGCTCCCTCATTTGGGTCCCTGATGGCTATCTTGACCCCTTATGTGGGAAGCTCAATTCATGAGGTGACAGCCATGATGGCTAGTCTCAGCTAGGCCAAGAGCCAATGGACCAAGGTCTGTCTGGTGGCAACAAGGAACGATGTGCCCCCACCTCATAAAATTTCAGCTGAGCCTACAGACCAGGACTATAAGAGAGGTTCTGTGAAGGGCACATCGAAGCAAATGTGGAATAATTTAGTGGCCACCAGGGTAGAGCCAACTAAAATAGATGGGCTATTGAACGTGGTCTTGTTAGACATTTGAAGACAGCTAGAGCCTGCTCAGTGATGAGCAGGAAGGGCCCAGAAACCTCAGGAGGTGTGGGAAACTGCACAACTCAGTAACTATCTGCTATATGACCCCAGGTGCTCCATGGAGCCAGTGTTTACTTTTACACAGTAAGCAGGCCATAGCATCCAAGAGGGGGACCCTCGGAAAGACCGGAGGCCCTACACGTATCTGATAATCCACTGGTTCCCACAAAATGTGCAGCATTTCTTGGCCCTTGCATGTACAGATGAAAAATGCACCCTTCTTTATAGGCAACCGGATAAATTCACAGGTACCTATGCCTATGTGGATGGTTATGGTCATACCAAACAAGGCACATTGTGGGTCGTCCAAACAAAGGTGAAGTTGGGAATTGGACGGTTGCCTGTGCAAATGTACACTGTGTGCATTTCTACTGTCCCAGAGTATATACTGGATGTAGATATGTTGAGAAACTTAAATCTGCAAGCCACTAATGGTGAATTCCATCTATCAGTATGGGCAGTGAAACCCATGGTGTGGGAACATGCTAAACATGCACCTGTGAGTGTCCTGAACCCCACAGGACAGTAACCACAAAACAATATCATTTGCCAGGAATGCATGAAGAAATATCAGCAACTATTAAAGATATAGTTTATACATCTTTATATATAAATTATATATATAGTTTATATAAACCTTCTATGAGACCAGGAGCCCAATTAATGCTCCCATGTAACCTATACACAAGCCCGATGGGACGTGGTGTATGACTATTAATTATTGAGAACTGAACAAAGTGGTTCCACCTTTACATGCAGCTGTGTCCTCTATTCTTGACCTAATGAATACTTTAACTTTGACACTGGGACCTTATCATTTTGTTTTGGACTTGGCAAATGCCTTTTTCTCCATTGCTATTGCTAATGAAGCACAGGATCAGTTTGCCTTCATGTGGGAAGGCCGACAGTGAACTTGTACTGTATTATCCATGGTCTATGTTCACAGTCCCTCCATTTGTCATGGTTTAGTGGCTAAAGACCTAGAAAAGTGTCAACATGCCGATACCATTTGGATGTATCATTATATTGATGATGTAATGCTAACCTCTGATTCTCTTGCAGATTTGGAGGCTGCTGTTCCCACTCTGGTCACTCACCTTGAAAATCAAGGATGGGTGATAAATTAGGACAAGTTGCAATGGCCTGGGTTATCTGTCAAATTCTTGGTAATTGTATGGTCAGGTAAGACAAAAGTAATCTCCAACACAGTAATTGATAAAATTAAAGGCTTCCCATGCCCCACAGCAATGAAATAGCTGCAGACCTTTTTGGGTCTCCTGGGTTGCTGGTGAGTGTTTATTCCCCAATTGGCACATGTCCAAAACCTTTTTATAAGTTAACAAAGAAAAAAAGTGAATGGGACTGAACTGATGTGGCCAAGCAGGCATTCTTACAAGCCAAAAGGGCTGTTAAGCAAGCCCAAACTTTGTAGTGGCCGACCCCAGCTTCCCATTTGAATTAGATGTGCACATTACAGAAGAAGGCTATTGTTGGGGCTTATGACAATGGACTGAGTGACTGTGACAACCAATAGGATTTTGGAGTCAGTTATGGAAACAAGCAGAGAAGTGCTATAGTCTCATAGAGAAGCAATTGGCAGCCATGTGTGCTAACACACAGAGTATTGAAACCATAACACAGGAAGCCCTGGTAAAGGTATTCACCACCTACACTATAAAGGGATGGGTTCAGAATTGGATCACCCAGCCACAAAGTTGCATGACCCAGACAGTGACACTGGTCAGGAAGGGGGCCTATTTGGAACAGAGAAGCATGTTTGCTTCTAGTCCACTGAGTAAAGAGTTGCAACAAATTTTAGGTCCCTTGACATATGCTAGGACACTGGACCCCTTGCAAGTCCCCATGAGGGAAGTTTCCCCATACAAAGCTGGGGTAGGTACTGTGCCAGAGCAGGCATAATATAATGATGGAGCCAGCTGAGGACAGGCAGCTCAATAAACTGCCATAGCATACCCTCTAACCAATACCATTTGATATGAATTAGGGTTTGGTCAAAGCAGCCAATGGGCTGAATTGAGAGCCGTGTGACTCATTGTGTACCATGAAACTGACCCTTAATGATATACACCAAGAGTTAGGGGGTATTTAAAGATCTCACCCTCTGGCTGTCAGAATGGAAGCACTTGAATTGGGCAGTATCCCATCAGCCCCTGAGGGGATGTTTCACGTGGAAAGACCTATGGGGATGGGGGTTGCCTAAAGAAGTGACAGTGTACCATGTAGCTACTCACTGCCCCCTTTTGCATCCAGGTAAGGATGAAGTTGATCAGTTAACTAAGTTTACTCTGTGGGTAAATAGTGCTCAGGATGCAGCCATGTGGCTGCACCAAAAATCCTACATGCTAGAGTCCCCACGTTGATGAAGGGTGAACACCTTTGGGGGTTGGCTGTAGATGCAGAGACTGCTTGGGCAGTGTGCTGTGCATGCCCCCAATGTTGGATGTTACATTGAAAACCACCATTGCTCAGGATTATGGATCAAATTGAGTGAGGCCATGTCCTACTCACGAGATGGAAGACAGACTTTATCAGGCCCTTACCTGTGAGTCAGCAGTGATGATATGCTTTTACAGCCATTGACATGGCTACAAGTCTGCTCTATGTGTATCCTGCCCCACAAACAACCCAAGGTGCGACTATGCTAGCATTACAACAACTGTGTGCCATTTATGCTTGGCCATTAACTATAGAAAGTAACAGAGGGTCTCATTTAAATGGGAAAATAATGCAGCAATGGGCCCTCTGACAGGGCATACAATGGGTATATCATGTGCCCTACAATCCTTTAGCATTTGGCATGACTGAACATTACAATGACCTTTTTTTTTTTTTTTTTAATTTTTTTTT